>KV448657.1:0-15242 GCA_001658105.1 Rhizopogon vinicolor AM-OR11-026
GGACAGGGCAACTCGACTATGGAACCAACAGACAGGTAGAGATTTTTTGAACGGAGAATTCGCGACGGACGAAAGAAGGGCACGAGGGAACAAGATCTATAACGAATGTATGTAAGTATTCAGTCTCGTGAGTCGAAAGATTAGGAGACCACTAGCTGACCTATAACGAATGTATGTAAGTGAAAGAAAGTCGCGTTATCCTACGAAGCGGGTGAGTGAAAACTAGCTACCGTACGGCATTTGTACTACTGATTAGGTAAGCACAATATCGAGCGATTCTAATTCCAACAGTAAGTACTAGTAAGTAGTCAGTATGACAGTAAGTAATAAATGAATGGAATCATACCTCAGTCTCGTGAGTCGAAAGACTGAGGTTGTATGCAGCGGTACGAAAAATGTAACGTACGGTAAATGGATTATGTAAGCTTGCGTGACGGTTGCCGATAGTAATAAGTCCTCATCGCCACTTACAACAAGATTAAGGAGGCTCGCGATATGTGCGAGCAGGAGGTAAATGCGGTGGCAGTGTCAAGGGATGGTCAATGGATCATTGCTACTGGTGGAAACTCCAATAGCAACCCTGGGGAGCTCAGAGCCCGTGAGGTTGAGACAGGGATTGCGAAAACATTTACTTCGCGTCAGGTTCCCATTTTTAACTATACATCTCAACCAAAATAAAAGGATCGATGGAGCAGCAAAAAGCAGAACCTTCCTGACCTGCGAAGGCAATATATTGCTTGATCATTGAGTGTATTTCCCAGCCACTTCAAACACTGGCTCCTTCTGAATGGAAGCCATACTGCTTAAATGCAGCATTTACCTTGCTCCAGCCCCTATCTGTAGTGAGTTGACTAAGGTCGATGACGGTTGTAAACTCTGCTGCTAACCTATGTAGATCTGCTCCGGAGCCCCGGAAGTGGCGGTACACAAAGGAGACTACAAGAAGCGACCATCAATGGAGTAGCTGGCTTTTAGTTAGCATGTAGAGCAGAAGTAAAGAAGCATAAAATGCTGCACACCTTCACGTGTCCAAATATTATGTAGTATCATCCGAAATCGGAGCCACAAAAAGGAGAACCGAACGGGGGCTGTAACAAACAGATAACGGGATGTTGCCTGGCGGCCCAGGACGTTGCCCAGCGGGGAATCAATGAACTGTATGCCATATAGGCTTCTGTGGTGTAAAAGCGCCTGGTAATTTAGCTGATGGTGTGATGTGCTGCATGTTTTCCACCAGGAGTGTTAATGCACTGCAATGCATATTTAGGTCGCGTTTGTTGTAACAAGGCCTGTTATTATGCACGCTTGACGGGATTCAGCGACAGTGTTAATTGCAAGACTCGAGATCCTCCCAAGGGAAGAAATCCCTCCCATGCATTTTCATGAACACAACACGACACATGTACATTGGCTTGTGCAATGTGGACAGCTGAAATATGGCTGTGTACACCTCCATCGAAATGCGAAATTTCAATGATTTTTGGAAGGAAACCCTGTTCGCTCAGCAGCGGAATGTCGACTGCGAACGCGCCTAACACAACTCGTGGAAGGGGACTCGATATTCGGGACTGAACATATCGGGTTAAAAGAAAACAGGACGTAAATATCAGCAAACAACGCGGTTCAGGAGTCCTAACGGACTGGCTCCAGCCTCCGAGTGCCCACTTTTTTGGTCGTGCTGAAATCGACTCGTTGCCTACCAAATTTCCGGAGCGACGCGCGCCAATACTATCCGATGCGAAGTTGAAGGTAAATCATACAAGCTTCCCTTGCATAACCGCGTCTCACTTCTTTAGGACGTTCAGCTCCAACTAGAGACATGCGATCAATAGTTATGAACAGCCTGATCCTTTCTTCGTTTGTCTCATTACAAAACAGCAGGCAAACAAGGGAAGCTTGGTAAGATATGCCAGTATAGTTGTATCTTTCCTGTGATACAGATACAAGGCGATGACTTCTCTTCGTTGGCGCGCGCGGTTTGTTCAGTTTCCTGCACTTCACCACCTGCAAATCCTCTCCGGTCAATACCAGTCCCGCCATTGGATTTGATTTGAGAATTTCCACAAGTACGGTCCGAGTCGATATTGCTGTTACCCGCTATGAAGTTGTTCGACATCACCCATATTTTCCGGTTTGTATTTTAACTTTGTAGAGATACGACATTTCCCCTCCTTCTGAGACAGAAGTCTTCAGCTATGCACGCCGGCCTTAGCACTCTTGACCATGCTCGGTCTTTGATAGCCCCTTAATCGCCATGATCTCCATGCCAAAGTCACATCTGTCACCTCATAGATGAAGGGAGACAAATATACTTCATCTAGTTGTACGTCGGCATATCCGTGGACTGTTTTAGCCAAGCCCTGGTGGCAGGCTTTGTCGAGTGCTGCCGTCGGGTCATACACGATAACTGAACAATTAAGCGTGGAGTTCGGGATCGTGACCGCTGTTTCCGTGTGGCGTACACTGTCAGAACGAGTGACTACATAGCAGTCGTATGCACGGCCATCTTCTTGCATGGCATGACCTATCGTAGTCAGGTTGGCTGCCGTGTCATCCCATAAATTTTCGCCGGATACCCACCGTGGATATTCTTGACTAGTGCTTGGCAGAGTGACTTTGATCCTTCCCCTCGTTCACATAAAATCGAAAAATCCAATTGCCCATGAGGAAAGTGAGATAGACAAACAGCAATGATACTCTGCTAGATCAAATCCAAATGTGAGGTATGTGCTTCCAGGGTATGTGTACGCCGAAATAAACATCACAGGATTGGAAAAAGAGGAGGATAACAGAACGATGGGTGCGTATCGGCGAATGCATTTTTGGTGTTAGGAGTGGGTCAAAACGTTATGAACATAAGCAAGTGTACACGGGTACCAAAGAACCTGTGTCATATTGAGATGACTGGGCAACCATCGCGGGAATTATGTGACGATGCCGATGTACTGTGCAAGGGCGATGCCAAAGAAGTATCACGAAACCCCTGCATTGCAGTTACCATTATAACTCATCCCTCTGGGGAGCTGTGGTAAGCTGGGCGGTGGTCTAACAGCCGTACCAGTTGCTGAAGATGTATATGAGGTGTTGAACCTCCGCATTTGTGGTGGAGGCGGGGGCGCGGACGCTCGCCATCTCTCTTCCCATGCGCGAAGCGCAGCAACAAAACCAGGGTTAGGATTAATGCAGGGTCTGCGACGTTTGACTAGAGCATATGCCTGCTCATATGACATCCCGAGGTCATGGATGAGATAAGCAATGACTATAGCCGGAGACCGTGAGACGCCCTATTAAACACACAATAACTACATTAGACTTAAAACCGCGAAGAAAATGGAATAAGAGTCACACCTGCTGGCAATGCACCAGAACATTCCCACCAGTTTGGAGTGCGTGAGCAATATACTGACATGCCCCTTCAAGATGTGGGCGAAGGTCAGCTGAAGGTTTATCGAGAATATCTATGCGGAGGCACCGAAAGCCGTCCTTTTCTGATATCGGAAGCCAGGGGACATCGAGAACTTGTACAACATGAGTGATGTGATGATTTGAAAGCAACTCGCGATCCATCGTCGCGGACATGGAGCCAAGGTACAAAGACCCGGGCTGCAAGTTAGAGGTGTTGGCTACGGATTGGATTGGTGGCATGGACTGAGATGGAAACTGGACTGGAAGAATCTGGTGCATCGGCGTGCAAATCGCCTCCATGACATCCGGAGACATGCCATCAAAACGAATCATGATTTGGCAGAGTGTGGGGGGAGATCAGTAGGACGTGGTCAACGCGATATCGGAGAGCGAACGCGAAGTTATCACAGTGTTAAATGAAAATCTAGGTTACAGATGGCACCCTGGCAGGAAGTTGAGACTGAATCAGTGGAGCAGTGTTAGGAGGATGGAGCAGGTGCATTGAGAGGGATGAGAGGTTGACCTTCAAATAATCCGGAGGTGGAGTATTTACTTTCCTATTTTAGAACCCGAGAGTCTTTCTACTGCTCTGAGAAGCCTCAAATGCAAGCCTCTTCAAGCTTCCGTCAAACAATGTTTGGTCGACAAACTTGATGGGCCCCTGCTTCTAGATCATGGTGGCGCCGGTGATCGGCATCAAGTTTTCCCAAAGACAGTTACCTTCAACCTCATGGACGACCTTCATCAACACCTTCCCCCACCAAACGCCTTGAGGCTCTACAACTTCCCGCCATTCTCGTGTCGGACCTTTAGGGTTTCCTGACTCCTCGGCGAAAAATTACCACGAGGTTGGCATCTACCCTGTTGTACTTGAGCTACTTGAGCTCCTTCAGGCTTGCAATGCTACGGTTCTTCGTACCTTGAATCGTAATAGCTCCCGAGCCGTCCCGAGTCCCTGTGACGTAATGGGGTTCGAGATAAACACGAGGAAACTCTTCAAACCTCGTGTAGCGACTTGGTTCTAGGTCATGTCCCATGATCAATACATATTTTATCAGTTCATCTCTCGGATGTGGCGGGGCTATGTGTCGTCAATCTGTTCCAATCTAATCACTGGAGCCTCTTAACATTTGGCCCGCATCAATCTCATCAGAGTCATCACTGCTTGCGCTCCTGACAGTACGAAAAAATGGGTCTCTTCTCGTTGTTAATCGTTTTCCTAGTTTGCACAGACGTCATACTCAATGCATTTTCTGACCCATTTTTGTCGTTCCTTCTGGTATCCTGCGTTAGGGAGGCACCTCTGGCCTGCTCTCTGGGTACTGATTCAAGGATTGCATATATAGCTCATTCCGTGGTTACTGGCTTTAATATAGTCCCTTGGGACACGCTTTCCGAGAACGTAGGCACGTCTTGGTTTTCTTTTCAATTCTTTATTTCTCTTGCACATTTACCAGTGCAGACACACTAGATTTCCTTAACCGTAGACTGATCTTTCCTTTCCGAAATATCTTCGTCTTTAGTTCTTCGCACGTCTCCGGTAGGAGCTTCCGAATTCATTCATTATATGATTGCATATTAACTCAGAAGAGGATACAAGTTGTCGCTTTACCTCCAGGAGTTCTGGTACGGGGACTGCAGGGTCACTTTAGCAGGTAAATTTCGGCGAATAAACTTATTAGACTCCTGTCATACTAGGTGACGCTGTCATGTGTGGTGACTGTCTAGATCTGACTGAGAAAGAGTAATCGTTGTACTTGGACTCAAAGAAAACAAACCTATATACTGGCCTGACACTTATATAGTCAAGAAATAGGGAAAGGACAGATCATGAAGATTGCAAATAACACTAGTCGTGAAGGGTATGGACCCTTGACAGGGGCAAGGGTGTAGTCAGGGGAGCGGCGGGAGTGTGGCAAAGGTGGAAAGCATGGCAGAGTAGCCTACAAAACTACGCAGTGGTGTTTCTTGCTATTCTTGGGCCGGCTAAGAAGTGCAGCCCTCGTGGCGCTTTGGAAGACTTCGCGAACGCCCTCGCCTGTTCTAGCCGAGCACTCCAGGTAGTGCCTGGCGCCAATCTTGTTTGCCACGGCCATACCCTGCATACGATGATCCAGAGACATTCATCAAAGAAGGGAACAAAAACGTACCTCCTCAGGGGTTACAGGTCTCTGGCTCGTCCTCTTGAGCTCCTCAAGCACTCGTCGGTCACGTCTGAGATCGTTCTTGCAGCCAACCAGGATGATAGGAAGACCAGCACAGAAGTGCATCACTTCAGAAATCCACTGATTCCGGGAAATGCCGTTAGGAGACCGAATGAGGCGTTGCTACATTGCTGACGTACCTTTTCCTGAACGTTGTCCAAAGAGTCCGGTGAGTCCACAGCAAAGCAAATGAGAATGACATGGGAGTCAGGGTAGCTGAGAGGTCTAAGGCGATCGTAGTCTTCTTGTCCTGCCGTATCCCATAGAGCTAGCTCAACGTGCTTTCCATCAACCTCCACATCCGCTACATAGTTCTCGAAGACAGTCGGGACATAGACCTGTACACAAGAATCAAGCCAATAGTAAGACAAACAGGTAGCTGATGACACCAATGGAAAAATACCTCAGGGAAAGTTCCTTTGGAGAAAACTATCAACAAACACGTCTGTTAAAGATATGAGCTCGTTTCATGCTTGTTTCACGTGGAAGTGTAAGAAACGAACCTTCCCGCAAGCACCATCACCGACGATAACGAGCTTCCTCCTGATTTCAGCCATTATTCGAACGTAGAAAGTAGGATTTCGTGGATGTACGGGCGCTGTTTGGGACGATGGAGTTGAGCGAGACAAGAGTCGCACGATGATACAAGGCGGTCTTTCAATCGCTCTTTCAATAGCCACAACAATTGGGCTGTGCCACTTGCTGTGTCGACAAGGCCTGTGCGTGAGATCTAACTTCTATTCAAAGCAATCAAGGCAATGACAGCATCGCTGTCGCCGCTAGCAATGTCGGGGTAGCTGAGGGCCCGGTTTCAAGCTTCGCATGCAAAAAAAGGTCATGAATGGAGACCAGATGACATACACCGACATACTATGACGCCAACGAACAGCTTCCGTAGCTTACATATTCGCCTTCCTGTCCGTAACTGCCCATCTTGCATATCTGGATCTCGTCAACACTCCAGGTACCAAACTCCACTTTTACTGGGTCCCGAATATCGTGTACTTCAAGCGGTGTACGAACAAACTCACGAATGGATGGTGATGCAAGTATGGCTTTGTATGAAAATGGCTGTCGATGCGGTTTGCGATGCGAAGTGTTGAGAATTGTGCAATGCAGCTAATCCCGCCTCGGTCGTCAAGTAAGATTTGGGAAGAAAGAGGCACGCACCTTGAGAGGACGACGATCTAGAATAAACCCTGCGTCACTAAAGGCCTTGTTCACAAACTCTGTAAGAATCAGTATGACCACACATGCCAATGTAATTGATATGAGCAGGATCGACGCACCGCTCACAGTTTTTAGGCGCTGCGCGTCTTCTCTGTCCAGTGAAGGGCCAAACCAGAGCACATGTGCGTTGTCTGCATCACCTCGATAGGGATTCATGATGTTCATCTCCGTAAGAGGGATGCAGAGACCATGTCCGTCCAAGAACTCCATGATGCTAGGTCTCAGTCTTGACAACAATGCGAGTGCGTTTTCTAAAGTCTTCTCAGACGAAGTTGGCGGATCCTCAAGGGCCATCACCCCTAGTGTGACATGAAGGCGACGAGGTGCAATAACAATACCGCTATCAACACCGGGAAGCGCAGGCTTACAACTAAGTAAGCCATCTGTGAACGACTTCACTGATTCCTGTATGCGCGCGTGGTGGCCCTAGTTTTACATATTGGCATGCGTTATTTGTCAAAAGATAGATACTGACTATGGGCAGGGATATGACTTGGAGATTATGCATTATTGAGCACACACATCGCGTTCAAAGTTCGAAAACCCACGGACAATGTGTAGGTCGCAAATTAGAGCTGCGGTTTGCGCCGGAGAAATCACGCCCACGGCGAGGCATCGAAGCACTAGTTCTAGGAGTCATGAGAACTAATTTCGTGGCCATGATCAGAGCTATATAAGAAGAATTCGCCAAGTCCAAGCTAAGTCTAATTTCATTCGTTGCAATAACTTACTAATGACCATTGCACCAGCGCCACACAAACTTTCAACAGTTAAAATTGCATAAGCTATTGGGACTGCCCAAGCTTGTCGCAACAGAACGTAGTTGGAGGAAAGCCATCACTGCACACGGCTACAATACAATAGGACAGTGTACTCCGGATACCAGGGCAGTGGGGTGACGCCGTTACTATCATTGATATAAGTGGTCTGAAGGAGCTGATGTATTTGCGTTCGAAAAGGCCGTCCTCCGTTACCGTAGGAATCGGGGACCGTCACAATGCTCGCCCCGAATACTCACAATAGAACTGCATCAGCAACTCGATGAAACAACCTTTGAACCAAAGTCCGTAAGTTCCAACCTTCCCCTAGTGTCTTGTACGAGTGAGGTGACACACGCAGACGGTCCAAAAGAACCAGTCGCGTGTGATGCAGTATGAACGGAGCTGTATAGATGCGTTTGTTAGGCCTACAAGCATAGGGACCAAAGGTGATATAGAGGGTTGGTGCATTGAGCATAGAGAGGCTTGCCAGTCGCGGCAGACCATCGTCCGAGAAATAAAATTTGAGCGACTGAAGTTCAAGGTGATACAAGAATAGTATTGTGGTAGTATCAATGCGTCGACGGCGCCGTGTCGTTTTCACAACTTCATGTAGCGCGGTGTAATGCATGCCGGTATCCACGAATCAGTGCATCTCATACAGAAACGTACAACTTCTGCAAGAGTGTCGCCGATACTACTCCAGTTGGTCGCCTTCCCTCGGCTTCGTGTGTTCACTCTCCATCTCCACTTCCCGTGGTAGACGGAGGCATCGATGCTGTTGATGTCACAGTTCCGTATAGATCATTGCATCAGCTCCCAGGCGAGCGTATTCTTTGACATCCCCAGGCCATGTACCTCGAAGTAAGCTTATGACCGCCTCGTGGTGTTAGTCAACTGGATATATGGCACAGGATCTGAGGAGATTCGGTTTATGACAGAAAGACCGGAACGCGTGTAAGGTGAGAGGGAAGGACAACTGTTTTTGTTAGGACAGTGAGTTCTCCGATCGTGCCTGCCATGCTGCGTAGATAGGGTATGAAGTGAATATGACGAAGATTGATATCTTAAGACCTGGGGACCCGAATCTCTGCGCCGACGGAACGAGCACGCCGTTTGAGTATTGGCAGATTGGCGCTGGATACAAAGAGCCAACAAACAGAATTCTTCTGCAGCCGTAAGTACCAACAAGCGTGAGAATAAAGTACCCCAGTCTCAAACTGAAGGCCAGTTAGCAGCTCCATTGGGCTGGAATCATTGAAGACGCACTTGAGCTTGTCACTTACAACGTCCTACACGAGAAGTCCTGGCTGCGGTATGTTCACGCATCCTTACAAACGAGTTTCAGGCGTCTTTTCTGACATGTTACCGATTGATGCAAAATTGACGGGACTTTTTGTTTCGTTCCTAGCGCTCGAGTTGTTCTGGAACGACATCGCCTCGCTCATTTACACTCCTTTCCTTCTAGTATCCCCACAAGTTACTCCCATCATTATCCACTAGTCAATCCCTTCTGCTGTCCTACCCCACTCAACAAGGACGAGCGTCGAGGCACGTTGCAGCATCCGCCAGTACCGCCCAGCTTGAATGTCCCCATTGACCTCCATCTAGACGTCCGAAATTATACGGGGGCCAGCCACCCGTTTATCACAATCCTTTGTAAGTCCAGTCTCTTTCCTGCACTTTCCCGACTCAAGATGTCCCCCTGACCTTACAGATCGTGTTTCTATCCTCTTGCTGAACGATGACCGTGCTCTCGAAGGTGGAAGGAAAGCAGCGTGCTCGATTTGACATTCGAGATGGGGGTTCTGGTGGTGCCGGTGGAATTGTACTTAACCTTGATATGGTGTCTACTAGCTATTATGGAGTGTGAGTCTAAAAGCTATTCATGCGAACCTGCATTTTGGCTCATCTTTTTTCCGCATGATCGTCGCTCATCTCTTGAATATAGTGCCTATACCGTGCCCGTGTTAGTAGGTTCCGCCCAGCAAAACCTTTCCCTTCAGGTCGACACGGGCTCCTCGGATCTTGTAAGTCGTGACTTCCTAGGGTGCACTGCCTTTCTCATCTCAGACTAAAGTGGATTGCATCAAAATCGTGTTCCACTCCTTCATGTTCCTCCACAAATGGGCACCTCTATGACACAAGCTCTTCTACGCCAACCGGCTTTAATTTTAATATAACATACCTATCCGGATTCGTTACCGGACCCATAGTTTGGGATGCAGTGCAGCTGGGCACATACAATGTGCAAAATCAAGCGTTGGGTACGTCTTTTAAAAGCGTTCCATGTATCCAATTTATCTAAAAACAAATCACAGCCGCTGCCAACACGGTCAATGACGAGCCTTTAAGTGTAGATTTTGATGGCATCCTTGGTCTCGCTCTTCCCATTAACTCGGTCATTGAGCACCTAATCCCCCCGGGTATGAATGATAACAGCCCGGACGGTGCATCTTTCTCCTCGAATCTCTTCTCCATGACCCCCGCTTCCTCGTCACCTTCGCAGCCGTTCTTCTCTCTTACTTTTGGCCGACCTGGGTCGGACGAAATCCCATCCCTTCTTGGCATCGGCCTGCATCCTTCATCTGTGGTTCCAGACCCTTCAAAAATCAATTATTCGACTCTTATAAGCGATAGCGACGGCACCTTATTCTGGAAAACGAACATTCGCGCTGTCACTGTCTATGTCAATGGTGCGGCATGCCCTGTAATGCTAACCAACTCTGTCACTGGCGCTGCTTTCCCCACTGCGCTGCTCGACTCTGGAGTACCGCTGATCATAACCAGATCGTCGATCGCAAATGGGATATACGGTGCACTGGGCATAAGCCCGGCTTCAGACGGTCTATGTGCGTACTTTTATACACATCACTGGTTCCTCTTGAGCTGACCGCTCGTTAGACTATGTTCCCTGTACGACACCGTTGAACATGACTATTACTCTGGACGGCCAACCCGAGCTACCCATTCACCCCCTCGACCTCACTAGCGAGCCATCTGGGCAGAGTAGCGCACAGTACTGCGTTGGCATTATACAAGCTGATGACGCACAGCTTACCGCCACTTCCGGCATCGGAGACATGATCCTCGGAGTCCCCTTCATGCGAAACGTCTACACTGTGCTTGCGTACGAACCCCCGCCCTTTAATACGTCTGTCTACTCCGGAATTGCCCCGACACTTGGACTTCTAGGACTTACCAATATAACCCAAGCATTGGAGGAGTTCAACAACGTCCGCGTCCTCAATCAGCCGCTGAGTGGCCCGTCGTCAAACCAGATCGCCCCTTCAAGCAACCAGAACCTGTCAGTGGGCCTCGAGGTTCTTATTGGTCTCGCCGGCTTCTTTGCGTTGTGCTTCGTTCTTTTTGGGCTGAAATGGTTCATGACCCGACGGCAGTGGAAAAAACAGGGAATAGTCGAGGTGGATGGGGGGAAGGGCGAGGGCGAACCAGCTTATCAGCTTACGAGGCGACACTCGCGGTCAAGCGAGGAGAAGGGCCCGCCTGCGAGTACGCTCAGGACCCTGGCGTTCGGCTCGTATGGTATGAGGAAGGAGAAAGTGTCCGAGTATACTGTCGACTCCAACCGGACGCGTGTCGACTCAGGCCAGGATGCAGTCGGGGAGTTTGCAGAATGGAAGTTCAGACACGACCGCGACCACTCGCCTCCCTTGAGCGACCCTTGGGATCCTTATGCAGGAAATCGAGATACGATCGTTGGCACTGATGCTCCTTTGCCCGATATTCCTACATCCCCCGATTGTTCGACTGCCGGTCATCGACGGACGCCAGGTGAAATTAGTGGCGCTCCGGAAAGCGTATCTGTTCCCTTGCTCACGCACCTGCATCGCCGAAGTGACTCGAATGGAAGTGATAGTGACGGCGAGGAGGTTGGTGTGGGCATGGCAGGGGTTGGAACCGTTGCGCGCCGGAGCCAACTGGTTACTGACCTGCGTCAGAGCCAACTGGTTATCGACTACCGTCACTACCAACTTCCGAGCGATAGTGGTGGTGGAAACTCATCATTCTTGGGTTCACGCGATAGCTCAGTCCCGCTCTCGTGGCCATCTCCGATAACGCAAGATCTGACAACGCAAGAGCATCCTGGAGCTGTTGACCAGGATGTTGTTGATATTCACTGACGGTCGCGACTTCGATGTCATTGAGAGCCGTGTTCTTGTTGCATCCCACTCGGAATATCCACTTGGATCCATTCATCATACATATATCTCCTATTTCTATCTCATATCACGCTGCATCCCTACCAACATTCTTTTTGACTTATCCGGATATGCGGTATACTGGTGTATTGTTGTTCATCATGGACTTTTTCTACATGCCTAACTTGGACTTTCGTGTTCGTACCATACAGTCAAGCAAGCCAATCCACTGGATATTTGTACATCAATATATATGTGTGCAGTACATAATACACAAAACCAATCTGCCATTGACATAATAGGAATACATCGCAGACGTCGACACAGTGGGGAGGAATATGAGTTATTCTGTCTTCGTTAAGAACGCTGCCACTCACTCTTTCCTCGTGTGATAGGCTCGGGCCATGGCCATTAAAGAGATTGCTCGCCTCGACACTCCTCTTAGTCATGGCCATTTTGCACCGTCCACTTCACAGCCGGTGGTGCATGACGGAAATTATCATCAGTAGTAGCCTAGACTATAGGCAGTACTGATTCTAACACACGTGACGCAACACTTGCATTGGGCAACGACGCTGATGTAAGTACCACACCCGAGTCCCTCCACGCCCGCATATGCTCAGTACTCACTATTTATATGGTCATTTCAGATTCTCTGCACCAGTGGTGCAGAGATAGCCACCAACAAACGCTCTCGTCTAGGTGCAAAACGTTTCGAACAACTACAAACCCTCAAATTTTCGTGGCGTAAGTCTCTTATCAATTCTGCCCAAGCAAACTCAGGTATTGTCGATGAGGTCTTGCTAAACGAGTACAAAGACCTCCTTCTTGTAGATGAGGACATGGCTGAATGGGAGAATGAAGCTGGCAAAGTCCATAGTACTTGTGTAGTCATATTTTTCATATTTTGGGGCAACCGGTCCTCGGTTAGACCGGTTGTAGTCGACTTTTCACGGGTCTGATGCCACAGATCAAATGAGGCAACTGGCAACTGGTAGGGGTGATATCAAGGGGCAACCGAGACCGAAGTTCGGTCTAAAAAAGTTGTGGTCCGGTCGGGTCTGCAGTCTTTTTCCAGTTGCGCAACCGGACTTTAAAACTCTAGAGGAGAATGGTCTCGATTTCGACAGGGGTGTGTCCTGTAAGAATGGGTCAATACATGGAGACATAAGTGATGCGTGAAGATGATGGAAGCTTACTTTGGTGTGATCCTCGAAGCTAGAGGAGCAGATCAGCTTTGTATGCCATATGAGGACATACTTGTGGCACTACTTACAAAGCACCCCGTCCTCATCCGATCTACCGTGCTTCGACAAATTCCTGGACTCCAAATGGAGGTAAGAACAAGAGGAAGTAAGGGAAGTATGCAAATCATATAGATGCGAGATCCCGGCAGAATTCGTCGCCCTCACATACTCGGATGTCCGGGAAATCCTGTACATAAATATGACAAGCGCGTGGCAGACAGGTGCCGTCAAGGTTATTTTGTCAATGGAAGATTCTCCCGCTAAATTATCAATCTCTCAACGAAATATTTATTCTGAGATGTAGAACTTCCTGCAAAGAACCAATGTGGCACCGAGTTCCAAAGTCGCGTAACCTCCTACAGTGCAGAAATTCTTGGAAACATAGTGATGACTGAGGCCAAAATCGTCGCGCACGAAGTCAACCACAGTTAACAACGTGCTAGAGACATGCACGTTAACGCCGAAAAGGAATGAAATAACTAAGCAGAAAACCATTAAACCACAGCGCAAGGCGTGACAATCCTCGACGCTAATGCGCATAGAAGGCACAGGACGCCAAGGTTTATTCACAACATCTTCAAGTATGTTTGTTCGAGACGTCGGCTTGTAGGAGATGGGGTCAAACCCAGCACAGGGCACAAGATAGCGCTAGCGGGTCACGACGAGCAGACAAAATAGTTGCAAATGAGCTTCAATGAAAAACTCAGTTTCGCAAGCTACTTAGCAGTTCATCAAAGATCCTCAAGCGCTCGTTCAGAAGTGTAACCGCGCATTCTGTCGGCGAACAATAATCTGCCCTGTGCGTGTGTGCAGATCATGGCAGTGGCGGCAGGCGGGACGTGGCGTTTCCCGGACTACATCCATCCCGAAGGCGCGCTAGAATGCATGCGCATAGATATCATTTGCATACGTGGCGTAGAACTCCTTGTAGTACGATATAGATCAGAGGTTGAAGTTGAACTCTGATGCCGACTTCTGTCATTGATGGGTGTGCTTGTATTAAGCTTGTTTGCTGCAAATGTATTGGGATCAAGTTCAGAATGGCCTGCACCGATCCAGCCTTTGAAACGAAGAGGTTGTGGTGTAGGAGTTAGAGGCTGTTCTGCTGAGGATGTCGATTGGGTGGAGAGGTCCGGGTCAAATTCTTCTATCGAATCATCGACGCTGGATGTGTACGAAACGTTGCGCTCGAGGAAATACGATGGGTCCTTGAGCTAGTGAATACATTGTAGCTGGTGATGTACGGTATTGCCACGGATTGGTTGCGTCTCCGTCCAATTTAAGAGTTCAGAGTATGCGATGCCCGTGTCCGACTCGACAGGTGGCGCGTCGTGCATGGATAGATCTATCTGTGCGCTCGTAGTAGCAGTGGACCGGGTGGATGGAGAAGGAACATGTGGGTGGCGCGGGACGTCTGTGATGTGCGACAGTTCTACGTAGGAAGGTTCTGGACGCAGCAGTATCGAGGCAGTAAGACCCACCTCGCCCTCACTATCATCACCGACCAGAGCATCGATGATGCCTCGTTTCCTCCCAAGCTAGCAGAGCAGCTCACCAACTAATACGGTTTCTTCTCAGCCTCCTTCAGCGACTCGGCGAGTATGCGGGGATCAATGTCTGCGAGACCGATGACCTCGTCTGGTGGAAGGACATCGCACACGAGTACGCCAAGGAAAGCCTTCAGCCAGAGATGAACGAGAGGCGCGGATGGACGCTGGTATAGGGAGGTAAGACTCGAGTATGGACTCAAGGACTGCAAGAAGTAAAGAAGGTGTCGTGTCGGTGGGCGACGCGAGCTCGAACGGGAGAGATAAGGCAACGAGGAGGGCGTTCAAAGTCGGTAAGTATGGGTCAGTGTTTGAAGGGCCAATAGGCATGCTGGAATCCAATCTTCACCGGCTAGCTAGCGGCAGCCGCCGTGATCATGGTGATGGCTTTTATAAATTATACCACATATGTCACATTTTCACAAAACGCTCAGATGGGCAGTGGTTGGCGTACACATGTGATTGGTGCTAATATAAGGCAGCGAGTTTATATTGTAAGATCTTGATAAAAATCCTGCAAACCTCTCTTAACATGCCAGCAGTGAATTCCGAGATGATGAAAGACGAGACTGGTGGTGGAAATATTTTAACATGGATTATTCTAATGAGAAACCCTGTTATCTGGGGGTACTTGCTTAGTAATCAGAAACCCTGCGACTTTAGACATTTGTGGCAGGGTTTCTCACGG
>KV448659.1:0-17648 GCA_001658105.1 Rhizopogon vinicolor AM-OR11-026
ACTTACAAACTTGGTCAGTGCAATGATCGCCCGGGGTGGTGGCGGAAAAATTGCCAACCACATCTGTTTGCCATGCAGTGAGCACACGAAGAGAGTGACTTGGGAGACACTTACAGTCACTGTCGCATATTTGTCGAAGCCGCTGATATGTCATGCCTGACTTATTAGCACTATGCCATGTGAGTCTTTACGGATGTACTTGAGGACTTACAAGGTGTTTCACCAACCGCACTTGTGTACCAATCCAGTTGGCTGCTAAGACATGTTGTATTACCAGCAGCTAGAACAGCACCTGCATAATGCAGGATTAAGAGGCTGAGTCCGAGTTCAGGTATGCCTGACAGATGTGGCGTCCACATTGATTTGCAAAAGGTAGTCGACTTGACACTGGGACTTCAAATATCTGTATCAATTGAACGTTGGCGGTGTTCGCTGTTGTCCCAGGATCCTCCAATGAAGAAGGCATCAATTCAAGTTGCTGAAGGCAACCATCAGCGAAGCAACGGTGTTCGGAGTAGAAAAAAAATCTCCCCATTTACTCCCCAATCTGCCTTCACGTCGATATATGATCAGCCAAACTTGGGAGGAGTTTCAGCGGTACTTGGTGGATGTTCTCCAGCTGGACATAAGTTATTATTCAACGTTACGACATTGATTCTAGGACTCGGAATAGCCGCGAGCCTAGTACGTAGCGCTTGATGATATCACTTGCATCACGATGATCAACCACAGCTCCAGCGTTCGACATCTTGAATCAGGGCGACCATTCACTGACTAATCTGTATGCATGATGCGTGATGGTCGGCTGCTCGCACGCTTGCGTGCCGTTGCACCTGGGTTTCCCAATAAGTAAGCCTTATTAGCCTTGACGATCACGTGTCAACGGTAATCGCCGTTGAGGTGTTCTGTGACCTGTCACGGTCATATGGCCGTCTCCGGCGTCAGTGGTGAACAAGTTGGACACATGATGTCAGTGAAGTCTTATCAGACTTCCCTTCACTGACTAGTATTAGATACTGATATTGATATATATACTGCCCGCAGGTGTCTTACTGTGTGTGCGACTCGGAACTTCTTCACCTGTAAGCCCGTCACGACGTGCACTAACATGACACTCAATAGCGAATATGCTGGCCACAAGCTATTGGTTGCGAATCGAGGAGAGATCGCTGTTCGGATTATTCGAACCGCTCAACGGCTGGAGATAGAGACATTAGCCATTTACACCTCATCAGACGCCCTCTCGCCTCATGTTACCATCGCAGACGAGGCTGTTCATTTGCAGGACCGCGCTAGCGATCAAGAGCAACTAGGATCAGAGTCAAAGCTGTATTTATCAAGTGCTACTATCATCTCGATATGCAAGCAGCATCGGGTTACTATGGTTCATCCCGGTTATGGGTTCCTCTCGGAGAACGAGCAGTTTGCTCTTTCTGTGGAGGCAGCTGGAATGATTTGGCTCGGTCCGCAACCAAATATTATCCGGATCATGGGTCTGAAACACGAAGCTCGAGTTCTTGCTGCAAATTCTGGCTTGCAACTCGTTCCAGGATCCAAAGGTCTCGTAAGGACTCTCAATGAGGCACTAAGCATAGCAGATACGATCGGATTCCCTGTGATTCTGAAAGCAACAGCGGGTGGAGGTGGCATGGGCCTTCTTGTTTGTCGAAATGGTGACGACCTCTCGAATTGCTTTATTGGCGCTCAAGAAAGGGCAACTGTAAGTAGGATGATCTACACACTTGCTGAAGCTGAATGTACTTACATTCTTCAGTCTCTATTTCACCACGGCGGAGTTTTTATTGAACGATACTACCCCGCCGCACGCCATATCGAAATACAGGTCGGTACCCATCAAGCTTGAATTCACCTTGCCTCTCAGTGTAACAGGTGTTTGGTAACGGACTGGGCGATGTGGTACATATGGGAGAGAGAGAATGTAGCATTCAAAGGAGGCATCAAAAAGTCCTTGAAGAGACGCCAAGTCCATTTTTTGCTGGTCGTTCTAGTGAGTTCTTGGTAAAGTTGACTGAGTAGTGCACTGATGGTGTTTCATAGGTCTTCGCAGGGATATGTGTGATGCAGCCGTGAAGTTATGCAAATCCATTAAATACGCATCCGCAGGTTGGATAGCCCACACTACTTGATGGTCATGACATACTGATTGCGATCCAGGTACCGTAGAATTTCTTGTGGACGATGAGTCTGGGCAGTTCTTCTTCCTTGAAATGAATACCCGTATTCAGGTGCGTGACGTGGTGAATCAGGACAAGGAGATGTATTCTGACTGGACAGCATGCAGGTCGAGCACGCTATCACAGAGGCTATACATCCTGGCCTGGACCTCGTAGAAATGATGATTGCGCAGGGAATTGCGCAGCGGTCTGAGGCGAGAGGTCTCCGTTATACGGCTCAGAGCATGACGCAGGCTATTTATGACAATAACCTTGTTGGATCTCGTATCCACGCCATCGAGGCTAGAGTCTACTGTGAAAACCCCTCCGAAGGTTTCAAACCAAGTCCAGGTATCCTACAACTCGTGGAACTCCCAGAAGAGGAATGGCTTCGAGTTGACAGCTGGGTACGTATTTTGGCTGGTGTCCAGCATGCATCCTCACAAGTAGACTTTGCAGGTGTCGACGGGAACGGAAGTGACACCATATTTTGATCCTTTAATATGCAAATTGATCGTGACTGGTTCAACGCGAGAACAAGCAGTTTCCAGAATGGCTCGAGTATTGAAAGCCTGCAAAGTCTTTGGCCCGCCAAATAACCTGGCCTACCTGGCCTCAATTTGCGAAAGCAATATTTTCAAGCAAGGGAAGGCAACAACACGATTCTTGGACAGCTTTGATTTCTCCCCAAGGTGTGCACAGTTGCATATGAATGAATACCGTTGATGTCCAACCTTTTCCAAGAGCGCTCTCTGTCCTTGCAGCTGGTATTGAAATGACTATTCAAGACCTACCCGGCAGGCGTATCGGACTAGGTATGCCGCGAAGCGGCCCCATGGACTCTCAGGCATTCAGCGCAGCCAACATAATTGCTGGCAATACACCGGAGATGGAGGCGTTAGAGATCATCACCCTCCCTGGCGCTGGGTGCAAGCTGAAATTCTATTGTCCCGCTATTGTAGCGGTAACCGGCAAGCCAGTAACTGTCAAAATCAATGGAGAGCAGGTGTCAATGTGGGCTCACCTCACTATCCCTGAAAATGCGATCCTCGATATTGTCGGCCTACCAGGTCCTGGGTTCAGAGTCTATCTAGCAATCAGAGGCGGCTTCCCTGAAGTGCCACGATACCTTGGATCTAAGTCAACGTCGATGGGTCTCGGTGGTTATCAGGTACTCCGAGTTCGCATGTATATTACTTTTTCTTATGCTCATCATCCTCGCAGGGCAGATCGCTCAGAGCCGGTGACCAGCTTGCTTTAGATTCGCTGTCATCTGAACAAGATGGATCCGGTCCAGTATCATTTGTGCTTCGCGACAATCTCATCCCGGTATATCCTCAGGATTGGGTTATCCGAGTCTTGGCTGGACCACATGACGATGCGGAGTTTTTGACGTCCGACGGAAATGGCAAGTTTTACTCGACGAAGTGGTCCGTTAGTTCATCAAGTAACAGAATGGGTATACGGTTGGAGAGTGATAAAAGCATCGATTGGGCACGCAGCGCCGGTGGCGAGGGCGGCTCTCATCCAAGCAACATCTTAGATAACGGATACGCGCTAGGGACCATCAATGTCAATGGAGATACTCCCGTTATCTTGACGAATGAAGGGCCCGACATGGGTGGATATGTCTGCCTGTGCACCGTTGCGACTGGCGAAAGGTAGGTGATATTTTGCATCGGATGAATTGCACTATGACATAAATGGCCCCATAGGTGGAAGCTAGGGCAATTGAGTCCCGGTAATACTGTAACTTTCAGCAAGATTTCGTGGCAGGATGCACAAGCTTGTAGGAAAGATTTGGTCAAATGGACTGAAGCCGTGCAGGCCTCTGTCAACGGATGTCAACCCCAGACGGTGTTAATAGATGGCACCTTTGGAAATACGGAATTGTCCGGAATTGTCCACATGATTGAGCGGCAATCTGGCAGTCCGAGACCCGCCGTAACATTTCGCCAGGTATGTCGGACACATTGCGGTGACCACCTGATACCTAGGCACTACATCAGGCCGGCGACTCGGCCATTCTCGTAGAATATGGAGAAATGCTTCTGGACTTTGTTCTTCGAGCACGTGTACACGCCCTCGAATCAGAAGTGCGTAAGAGGGATGTTAATGGCATATGGGCGTTTGCTCCATGCATCCGCTCCACAATGGTGTGTTCCGTTTTGCATTTAGATGTTCTGATCGGAACTGTTGTTAGTGTCATTATGATCCATCGATAATCTCCCAGGCAGATGTACTTGCCATCCTATTAGAAGTAGATCGCTTATTACCGGATTCTGCATCAGACCTCCAGTTCCCCGGGCGCAAGATTACATTCCCGATCGTGCTCGACGATCAGTGGAGTCGCGATGCATCGCAGCGATACATGAGGACTACCCGAAATAGTGCGGTTTATTTGCCCAACAATATTGATTACCTCGCGCGGAACAATGGTCTGGATGGTGGTGCGGCTGAGGCGCTTCTGAAACTGACGGATTCTGCTTGGGTATGTATCCTTCGTGACCATTGTATTTTGGTGCTCAAACAGAATAAAGCTCGTTTTCGGCGTCGGATTTTATCTCGCGTGTCCATTCTTGGTTCCTGTAAGGCCATGACCACAAAATGATTTGGCTGCTCACAATAGAGTAGATTGACCCGCGATGCCGCCTTGTCGGGCAAAAAATGAATCCTTCGCGCACATACACTCCTGGTGTAAGTTTCATCGAGTTCAACTTAGTGATGTGCTATATTCTTGCAGGGAGCGGTCGGCATCGCTGGGCCTGTAGCGGCCATCTATCCTGTCGTCTCGCCAGGAGGATACCAATTGTTTGGGCGCACACTTCCAGCATGGCAAACCTGGGGTAAAGGTCCAGACTTCGCCTCCGATCGGCCATGGCTGCTCCAGCCTTTTGATCAGGTACTTACTGCGTGCACATGTCTATTATTCATTGCTTTGCTAACACTTTTCATAGGTCCTCTTCGAACCCGTCAGCGAGGAACGTTATCTCGAGGTGTGTACGTACGTGGTGGGGATGATGTGAGCTGACCCGTCGTGAAGATTGAACAAGAATTTAATGCTGGACAGTACAAATTTAAGGTGAGTGTTGTTTCCATAACCTGTAGGGAGAACATTATGAGTGGAAAATTAACGTGGTAATAGATCGAGCCAGCCATATTTTCCATGGCGGCGTATATGACATTCATTGACAGCGTGCAGCAGGAGGTTGCAGAGTTCAAGCGAAAACAAGCGGAAGGAACAGCAAGAGAGGAAGAACGGTGCGTGAGGTTTTTAAATGGCAGACTAAACAATCATTCATCCTCGCTGGCCATGCTTTAAGTGAGATCGAACTGTTGCGTGAATGGCAAGCACAGAAAGCGGCGAAAGCCCCGCCTACGGTATTGGCGGATGACATAGGTACGATACGGTTTGGACGCCAGAATTCCTTTAACTTGTGTCCGCAGACGTTGTATCTGGTAACACAAGCATCTCTTCTTCCATGTCCGCGTCTGTTTGGAAGATCAAATGTCAGCCAGGAGAGGTCATACAATCTGCCGATGATGTTCTGGTCATCCTCGAGGCGATGAAGACCGAGATCAATGTTCATGCAGGAGAGGAAAACATTGGAAAGGTGGTGAAAAGCTTGGGTAAAGGAATCAAGGAAGGGGTAAGTGTTCAAGGGGGGGATGTCCTCGTGTGGTTGGAATAGTGAAGTACGTCATGACTTTGCAACACTAGACAATAGCTACGTGAATGAGGCAAATGCGTCCTGGGTAATGAGATACCCACTCTCCACGACCGAGTCCAAGCATCAATACGTCTACCGAGTGTCTCCAAACTCGAAAGCCTGAGGACACCAGGCCCATCACAAATATTAAGTAGTACCAGCGTTCACGATGGGTTGGTTGTAGTACAGTCGATACAGATGATGCAACACTTATCATTTCCGTGCCTTTGCAGTAAGTGGGGGGAGATACTGAAATACCTAAAGTTGAAGTTACGAGTGCTTCATGAAAGTTTCCAGGACCGTCTGTAGAAAATTTAGACTTTACATAGAACAACTGTTGTCAATATTTAATTACTTAACAGGAATTTGCCCACGAACCTGTCTATGATCACACACACGGTTTCTCTTTTTCGTCAATTGTTGATGCGATGTTATTATAATCAAGTTGTGGCCCAGATATAAATAATCACACAGGTTATGTACATAGAATAGGTCTCGCTAGGCCCCACTGTGCTGCTGTCAGGCACGGTGCTTAATTCAAAGGTGGAATTGGCCCCTCGGGTCCGAGCTATCCGGATTCCGAGCGTTATTGAATTTCTATAACTTGGAAGTGAAATACTATGAGAGAGTGACTACATAGAGCGACAGCCCGGAGTTGGGGCAGAGCACCGCTACGATTCATTACAGGGAAGGTAAAATTTTGTGGATCTGCGTCCCATCGGATCTTGAGCACGTTGGAAAAGCCGGCACCTAGTCCCCGTTGCTCCAAGAGCAAGTCCAGTCCATAAACTTGATGGCGTTTGGCAGGTGGGCACATGTACCCTTCATGAAATGTTTCATCCTCATCCGATGACAGTGGCCCTGATAAGCCACCGTGACATGGTGTGAGTGCTGGATTGTAGTGCGATTTGAAAGTGTCTTCCGACGTACCAGTGGTACTTGGGATTTCCTTAGTATACTACAATGCTCCGAAAGTAGAGTCCACCACTTCTGGCTTGAGCTCTCTGGAGAATCTGAATCAGATGAGTGTGTAGATTATCACCTACTAGTATGGCGCAGGATGGCGCTAGGTACGCGATATCGCCAGGAACATACAATCCTTCGCGAGCGTCTGTGTAGTACACGTCATGCCTATGGACTACATTATCGACGAATCAACGCTGTGTTTAAAAATATGTGCCAAACTCTGAACTCTTGGAGGATACATTTAAATTTCAAACGCGAAATGAAACTATGGAAGAGCCAGGCCCATCTGAAGAAAGTTGTTGTAACCAGTGGTATTACACCGTACCTCGTCGTGCGGATGATCACGAGTCTAGTAAGAATCCAGATTTCAAGGGAACTTCGATGCAAGGAAGTAGCTTCAATATGTCGGCTGAAGGTTAACGGGCAGGTACTAGATGCCGCTGCAGAGTACCTCGTGGTTGGCGGCGGTATGATAAACCAGATAAATGATAAATTCAAATTTATTGATGGGACCCACATGGTCTTCTCGGCATGATGCACATTGAATTTGACAGGGAATTTGACGCTGCCGTTTAGTCCTCATTTGCCACGGTCATGTCCCACATGTACTATTCTCTCTTTGCAACTACAGAAAACGTACAAAAGGTGGAATCACCATAATGCCGATTTTTGAGCTACTCCTCCTTCCTGAACACCATGTCGGCTTACGCTGCCCATTCGAGCAGCACTGGTTCGATTGAAAAGCTCGATGCTGAGAAGGCAGCCCGTCAGTCTGTCTATTTCTACTTGGCTTCACTAGTTATTCTAAATCATTTGCACTTTTAGTTGCAGTCGGTGCTCTACCCCTGGCTGATTTCGATGACCCAAACATCGATGAGCAAGAAGCAATAACTGGTGTTCTAGGTTAGCCTCTTTATCAGAGCTCATAAATATTATAATGAACTTCTTATCACAGAGGATGACTCCCCTTATCCTGAGGTGCGATCGGCCGTAGCCAACACTGATGATCCTTCCATCCCCGTCGGTACTCTTCGCGCATGGATTATGGGTGAGTTTAGAAAAATGCACTTCCCCGCTGCCACTTGGCTCACTACAAATTAAGGCTTTTTCTGGGTTCTCATCATTCCCGGTTTGAATCAGTTCTTCTTCTTCCGGTATCCCTCCGTCAACATCACTGGCACCGTTGCCCAACTGTTGTCATTCCCCTTGGGCCGACTTTGGGCAGCTGTCATGCCTAATGTCTCCGTTTTTGGTGCCCGCTTAAACCCCGGACCTTTCACGATCAAGGAACATGTTTTAATCACGATTATGGCTACCGTCGGTTGGCAATCTGCATATGCGGTAAGTGCCGCTACTCCGGGCTTTCATTAGCATCAGGAATTACAATTATTGATATCTTGCCAGACCGATATCATTGCCGTGCAGAGAGTCTTCTATGGTCAGACTTTCAACTTCAGCTGTGAGCCCATCCTACGAAAAATCTGTTATGAGGTCTTATATCCGCTTAGATCAATGGATGTTGGTTATGTCTACCCAGCTCATCGGCTTCTCACTGGGTGGCGTTATGCGTCGGTTCTTGGTCCTTCCTCCTTCAATGAGTATGTCCTGCCTCATCGTCATGTTTCCGGATATTTACCGCTGAATCAGTTTGGCCCCAAAATTTGGTCACTTGCGCCCTATTTAATACCCTACACGCGCAACAATATGCCGGTATTGGCAAGCGCGGCGGTATCTCGCGGGAGCGTTTTTTCCTTTATGTCTTCTTGGGGGGATGTGCTTGGTACTTCGTTCCAGGTTATTTGTTCCAGGCTCTCAGCTACTTCACATGGGTTTGCTGGATTGCTCCGGACAATGTCGTCGTCAACCAACTCTTTGGCTACGAAAGCGGCCTTGGTATGAGCTTGCTCACTTTCGACTGGGCCCAGATTACCTATGTCGTCAACCCTCTCGCGTCGCCATGGTGGAGTGAGGCTAACGTTCTCGGCGGCTTTGTGTTCTTTTTCTGGATCCTTACCCCGATTCTTTACTACACTAACACTTGGTATTCCAAATACCTGCCCATCTTGTCTCGCACGTCGTACGATAACACGGGCGCCGGTTACAACGTGTCTGCCATCCTTAGTGCTGACAATACGCTCAATGTCACAGCATATGACGAATACAGCCCTCTGTTCCTATCGACAACTTTCGCAGTCTCTTATGGTCTATCCTTCGCATCCATCACTGCAACCATCATGCATGCCATACTGTTCTTCCGCAAACAGATCTGGGCCCAGTCGCGTCGCTCGATTGACGAACAACCAGACATTCATGCACGTCTGATGTCCAGGTACCGCCAGGTCCCAGAATGGTGGTACCTCATCATCTTCGTGGTCATGTTCATCTTCGGTATCATTGTCATTGAAGTTTGGCCTACCCAGTTCCCGGTGTGGGGTTTCGTTCTCGCGCTTCTCATTGCTTTCTTTTACATCATTCCCATTGGAATGATTCAAGCTATCACGAATCAACAAGTTGGTCTGAATGTTATCACGGAGTTGGTCGTCGGGTATGCTATCCCTGGACGCCCATTGGCAATGCTGCTCTTCAAAGTAAGTGGCGTGGTTATATCTGTACGGTGCATTGCTAACGTGTTTGTGCAGACTTGGGGTTACATTACCATGTCACAAGCATTGCAGTTCGCCTCAGACTTCAAGCTCGGTCACTATATGAAAATTCCTCCCCGCACAATGTTCTTTGCTCAAGTCAGCGCAGCAGCTGTAGCGGGAACCGTACAGCTCGGTGTGCAAGCTTGGATGTTCTCCAACATTGTCGACATCTGTTCCAGCAAACAACCGGCTGGTTTCGTCTGCCCCGGCACTCAAGTATTTGGCACTGCATCGATCATCGTAAGTGATATAGTCTTGCCATATCTGAATTGTTCATTCAAGATGGTCTGGTAGTGGGGTGTTATTGGTCCCCAGCGTCAGTTCTCACCCGGCCAGATGTACAGTGGCCTCCTCTGGTTCTTCCTCGTCGGCGCGCTTTGCCCCTTGGCTGCTTGGGCTATCTCCCTCAAGTGGCCGAACAGCTTCATTCGCTACATCAAGTTTGTACTTATCTGCATTTCTTACATTGAGATACTGAGATTGAGCACCTAGCTTCCCCGTCATCTTCACTGGAACAGGCGCCATACCACCAGCGACCGCCGTCAACTACGTACCTTGGGCAATCGTCGGTTTCATCTTTCAGTACGTTATCCGCCGCCGTCATTTCTCATGGTGGACGAAGTACAACTGTAAGCACTCTTTCATTTCATTTTCTATATCCTACTAATGACCCACGTAGATGTCTTGGCTGCTGCTCTAGACTCTGGGCTCGCTGTGTCAATTATCATAATCTTCTTCTGCTTGCAATACCCGGCCAACGGCACGATCGGTGCAGATAATGTTGCAAAGTGGTGGGGTAATAACGTGTTCTTGAACACGGCGGATGCGAATGGCGCATCGTATTATACTATCAACGGTACCTTTGGGCCGTCAACGTGGTAATTTAGATATAGCCCTCTCAATGTATTTTATTTGGCATTTGCTCTTTCTTCAACACTTTCAGCCAAGACTAGGTAAGTAATAAGATGCTGTAACATGTAAGGCCAAGTCCGCAGCATCTCCCCCTCTTTCAAATCTTATACCTTAGTGCGCATTATATACAAAATGTCGGAAACGAGTAAAATCAGACGCCAGGCTATCGGCTCACATGGGTGCGGTTTCCGCAGGGTTGGGAGAAGGAGAACAATTTAACAACCCAGGGACAGCATCTCATGAACTCAATGGCGCGAAACTCACCCGTGACCTCTTGCGCGATACGTTCCCTTCATGTTCAGGGACAGATTTGATGCTTGTCACCTCCTAAGTACCACTCGCTGGGCGATGATCTTAGTTACGTCTCCTGACATGTGATCCGGAAGGTCGTATGGCGGAGAAAGTAATATGATACTCATCCGCGGGTACTATCACAACCTAGATAACAGGATACGACCCTTATTCGAAAATGTCTCGCCGCGGCTTTAAAGCTTAGACACTGGGTCCTTATTAGTAATTTGCGAGTCGTAGCATCGTTTATATCGATGAATTTGTGCAGGGTCTTTAACAGAACAGCAAGAGCAAAGTCCATAAACAACATATTTAGACCAAGTATGTGTACGCAGCACCACAACAAAATCAAAATCAGTTATCTTCAAGAGAATGGTAGATACTGCTGCCAAGAGTGCGTAGCTCATACATCTGTCCGCGACCCTCCATTTGACGCTCTCGGATGAGCTTCCGAGCGTTAAGCCTGGCACAAGAAAGGGGTGTTTAAAATTCTGTTTCTCGTCGTAAACAATATCAGTGCTCACACAGCAAGCATAGAGTTGAAGTAAGCTGCAAGACCAACGCCGTTAGTCCAGTGAAAAAGGAATATGTTGCAGCTGACTTTTTGTTTGAAGTGGTCCGGGAGCAGGCCCCCAATTTTGTCTAGCTTTGGAATCCGGCAACGCAAGCTGTGGTACGCGTTGAGCCTAGCAGATTGAACGAGACTTTATGTGCCTACTGTTACAGTAACCAGCGTAGAGATAATACTACCAGAACTTGTCATGTACTGTCGCTCATCAACTGTTGGACTTACCATGATATTAGTCCCATCTCGATGAAGATAACTTTCAGCTGGCGGATATAATTATCTTGCCTACGACGGGATATCTGTAAGCTACTAGCCATAACAACCATGAGTAATATTCGCACCTACGCATCTGCGATCGTGACCGCAGGAAATAGGCGATAGAAATCGTGATCAGTACATCGCAGAGCGAACCTGAACCTGCGCTGAGAGCCGGGTACTGTAAAGGACACGCAATGATCAAGCATCGCATGAACTTCAGAAGCACACATACTGGACTGCTATACATGACCTGCAAATCACGAGATTTTACCCTGTGATAAGTCAGACTTCGATTCGATGCAGAAGGAACCAGCACAACTCACACTACTTTTGCGCTTACTGATAGTTGAAAAATTTGTTAGATGTGAGTAGTACGCAATACAATGTTGACGAACAAAATGCAAACACTACAGTTTTTAGCACTATATAAATTGAAAAGCGAGTTCAAAACTGACATATCTGAGCAACTGCAACGAGGGACTTGGACCCCTTGATCAGCCTACGAACGTCCATATATGAGATGTACTCACCACTACGCCAGTGACAAGATTATTCCTTCCGCTGACTACAGCAGTCATATCAGTTATCCAGCAACGAGTTATCTGCTACTCACTTATCCACACCCTATGCACATAGAAGCTGTCGGTGAGACAGGGAAATTAACAAAGATGCCAGCAATTTCTTAGTGAACGATGAGGGAATTACCTTTGCACAGATAGGCCGATGGACAACTAAAGTGACGATTAAAATGTATACGTTACACTGTACTGATGTCTCGTACAGCTCCAAAGAATGAAAACTGCAAGGAGAATGTAAACGCGGTCCCACAAACAATCACCGAGATTCACTAACTAGCATTTCCCTAAGAAGGGTCATAGCATGTGAATGGCATTGGACGTTCGGCTGAGCAGCTTACCATCTGAAAGATGTGCCGAGACAGTCTGGAGAAGTGCTGCGGCGGCAAGTCAAGAGCATGTGCCAGAATGTCCAAAGCAAACCGGCGGTATGGACACAGTCCAAGAGGCTGGTGTTGATGTTGAGATGCAAGAGACCATCGAGAGTACTATAAGCGCAACATACAACATTGTCCCAACCTTGAAAAGCTCTACTAGTCAAAGGCCAAGAGCCGAAAATTTTACGATATCACTCACCATCAACTTCAGCGGTCTGTTGTCGTTAGGAAAAGAACGGAAATAGAGGACCACTTGACCGACAGAAATCCCAAACATTCTTCGGTCGGACTTCAGGTTTTAGAATCTGGTTGATGTTGGATAGAGACTCACACCAGAGCGGGCGCTACTCCTGAAGAAGGCAGAAGCTGAGATGAGTTGTGCAACACATAGCTGTCAGGAAGCCAAGGCTCACCGATGAATCCCGGGCCCAATGCCATTTCGACAGAGTGTGCTGCGGTGGCCATAGCGCGCTTGGTCACGGTGTTGTATTCGGACGTCCTTGCGAACCGCGGGGTTCCAACTTTCTGCAGTACTAACAACAGTGCAACACATAGTATGCATCCGCGAGTACTTATAAGGTTGCGCGATCATCGGTGTAACGTCTCGGTAAAACGATGGAACAAAGATTAAAATCGACACTTGGTGAAATCTTGATGCCCGCACCCGAGCCAGACTGAAATCTACCCCATTAGATCGTAATATCGCAACAGGACATGCTACCACAATTCCAGAGAAGCCAAGCCAAGCCCATCATGCCCCCCATGCCCTTTTTCCTCTCCTTTCCTCCCCCTCATCGCCCCCTCACTCGTTCACAAGAAATCTCCTGACTCGTCATAGGGCCTAAGCCAGACAGGGAAAGCAGCAGAAAGAGATATGTCCCCCGCCACCTTCAAGTGCCTATCAAGAAGTGACGCTTCACCCCCACAAACCCTCTAGACTTTTGCACTTTTACCCTCCTGCCCCCCTAAAGATTTCTGTTTTGTCCGCCTTGCGCGGTCGAGCACGCGTTTCCATATCTTGTTCGCCCTCAGACACACCTAGTACAGTTACTTACAGTCACCCCATCGTCGTAGAGATGGAGAAGGGGCAAGAGGTCCCCAGACTAGCTAGTATTGTCCTGCATAGAGTACGTTACTCTCAATAGGACATAAATGGATACAAAAAAAAAAAAAAAAACGATGGAACATGCCGGAATTGCACATAGCATAACCTAATAGCGCAAGATCGATCAAGGGTAGTCCGACTCCCGTAAGTAGACCCTAGTAGAATGAAGATAGTCGTCCCTTCGGTATTAGGGATCAAGGGCAAAGACAAACATAATATTGCGAGGTTCAGTGCTCAGGCTCGGCTTTAAAACCTTAATTTGAGCTGCCTGTAAAGTGTTCTGGATTACTTGATAGCGACCTTAGATGCATCGTGATAGAATCATTTGTTGAATGCGGAAATTGTGCTAGAATTGATGAGTCACATCACTGGGAAATGTCACTGGATACAGTCTGACTACCATAGTCTCCCGTAGTCAGACCTTGAAAGAGACCATGACTTGGCACAATCAATTTGCCCCGAGCTACAGGAAATCGAAATTAACTATCTTCGAAACGGCCAGTACGGTAGATACTGCTGCCAAGGGTACGTAGCTCGTACATCTGTCCGCGACCCTCAACTTGACGCTGTCGGATAACCTTCCGAGCATTGAGTCTGACAAAGGAAGGGGCGTTTAAAACTCGGGTTCTCATCGTAAGCAATGTCAGTGCTCACACAGCAAGCATAGAGTTGAAATAAGCTGCAAGATCAACATCATTAGCCCATTGAAAAAGGAATATGTTGCAGCTGACTTTTTGTCAGAAGTGGTCCGGGAGCAAGTGCCCAATTTTGTCTAGCTTCGACATCCGGCAGCGAAAGCTACAGGCTGCGTTGAGCCCAGCAGATTCAGAGGCTTGTTGTGCCTACCGTTACAGCAACCAACGTGGAGATAATGCTACAAAAACTTAACATATACTGTCGTCTATCGACTGCTGAACTCACCATGACATTAGTCCTATCTCGACGAAGATAACTTTCAGCTGGCGGATGTGATTTTCTTGTCTACGACCGGATATCTGTAAGCCACTAGCCATAATAACCATGAGCAATATTCGCACCTACGCAGCTCTGATCGTGACCGCAGGAAATAGGCGATAGAAATCGTGATCAGTATATCGCAGAGCGAACTTGCACCCGCGCTGAGAGCCGGGTACTGTGGAGGACACGCAATGATCAAGCATCGCATGAACTTCAGAGAGCACACATACCGGGCTGCTATACATGACCTGCAAATCACGAGATTTTACCCTGTGATAGGGTCAGACTTCGACGCGATGCAAGAGGAACACGACTCACGCGGTTTTTGCGCTTACTGATAGTTGAAGAGCCGTTAGATGTGAGTATGTCATACAAAATGTCGACGAACAAAGCCCAAACACTACAATTTTTAGCACTGCATAAACTGGAAAGAGTGTTAAAGACTTACTTATCTGAACAACTGCAACGAGGCACTTGGACCCCTCAGCCCATGAACGTCCATAGACTACGAGATGTACCCACTACTACGCCTGTGACGATATAATTCCTTCCGCTAACTACAACAACCATGTCAGCCATCCAGCAATGAGTTTTCTGGTAGTACCTACTTATCCATACCCTATACACATAGAAGCTGCCGGTAGGACAGAGAAATTAACAGCAATTTCTTAATAAACGATGAGGGAATTACCTTTGCGCAGAATGGGCGATGACCAACTAAGTGACGATTAAAATGTATACGTTATACTGTGCTGATGTCTCGTACAGATGCAATGAATCCCAACTGCAAGGTAATATAAATGTGAGCCCACAAACAATAACTGAGATTCACTGACTATCGTTTCCCTAAGAAGGGTCATGAATGTCATTGGACGTTCGGCTGAGCGGCTTACCAACTGGCAGATGTTTCGAGACAGTCTGGAGAAGTGCTGCGGCGGCAAGACAAGAGCAGGTGCCAGAATATTCCAAGCAAACTGGCGGTATGAGCACAGTCCCAGAAACTAGTGTTGATGTTGAGATGCAAGAGACCATGGAAAATATAAGTGTAACATACAACATCATCCCAATCTTGAAGTGGTAAATGTAGGCTCTACCGGTCAAGGTCAAGAACCAGAAATTTTACGATATCACTCACCCTCAACTTCATCGGTCTGCGATCGTTAGGAAAGGAACGGAAATACAAGATCACTTGGGCGATAGAAATCCCAAACATTCTTCGATCGGCCGTCAGGTTTTAGAGTCTGGCTGACGTTGGATAGAGACTCACACCAGAGAGGTCACTACTCCTGAAGAAGGTAGAAGCTGAGATGAGATTTACTGCAACACATACTATATCAGGAACTTCGCCTCAAGGCTAGCGCTCACCGATGAATCCCGGGCCCAATGCAATTTCGACAGAGTGTGCTGCGGTGGTCATGGCGCGCTTGGTCACGGTGTTGCGCCGAGACGTCCTTCCAACTTGCAAGTTTTAACTTTCTGAGGTGTACTTAAGAGTCGTGAGGCTATCCGCTAATCTCGTAAACAGACCCTAATAGAATGAAGATAGTCTTTAAGTTAGCTATCCGCAGGTACTGTGCGATCATCGGTATAACGTCTCGGTAAAATGGAACAGCCGGAATTGCATACAGCATAGCCTAGCATAACCCTAGGCATTCCAAAACTGGCCAAGAAAGATGGGTCCCCGATTCCCGAACATAGCCAAATTTCAGGGTACTAAGTTTACTTACTAGTATGCCTGGTGCCAATAAGTTAGCCATATCGGTTCGGATTCCGGAAGAAGGATGTATGTAAACACGTGATGAACGCGTCGCGCAAACACGTTTGATTCGCGCAAATAATTGCGAGTATCATACTGATCTGAGCTGCTAAAGCCAAAGCCGGCAGCTCATTGTCACTTAGTAAACATGTATTAGTGACTGTTTCTATGGGCAGTTAATTCGTAGGTGTGGGCCATTAGGTCCTAACCTAACATGGTCCGGTCCGGGCTGCTCGAAATATTTTCTGGGCTCCATCTTCAAGTTGTCACAGCGGCGACGGTGCGCAGACTATAGCCCCGCGACGTGCTTTATGTTGTCAAGAACGTATGAAATGTTTGTACTTCCCATTGATCCGGGCTTCAAGCTTCGCCGACGCGCTGCACCTTACCTAAAAACCAATCTACTCAATATCCACGGCTCGCGCTGCTCACAACTCTCGTGCGTCCTGGACTATTATCTCTGTCCTCACCAAATGATACCCATTCTCCTCTGAATTCCAGTCTCAACCTGCCAATGACACCGCCAGCGTCCGCACACCTGAACTGTTCGTCCTTCTACACAGCATGTTGTCCAACGAACTGTATGACTTCTTGGCAATCCTTGTTTGTTTCCTTAAATTACAGCTCCGCAGCACTTGCAACCTGACACCTGCACACCCAAACTGTTCGTCCTTTTATACAGCATGTTGTCCAACCAACTAGACGACTTCTTGGCGATCCTTGCTCGCTTCCATGAACGCATTGACATTACAGCTCTGCAGCGGTGGTTGGAACCTGACGTCGATGGTACACAACATTCTGGGGCCACGAAGGGTGCGAGTTTTCGAGGAGAATTCGACGACTCACAAGTCTTAGCGGAACACATCAGCGATCTGCGACTGACTATTTGGTAACTAATGCTTCCCTTGCGCAACAGTCATCATGACTGTTGGAGGCGCCGTGTCCGGCGGCTCCACATTGCAAAATATTGTTGCCACCGTCTGGACTTGTAGATCAATGCATTGTACGCTCGGCGAGTCAGCATGCAGGACATAGCCCTAAGGTTGGTATGTACTTATTGTATGACTTTTGTGTGTTATTCCGCGCTAATAAACTTGACGCAATTGGGTTTTGCAGCTGTTGTCATGTGTAATTGTGATCTCAAGACAACCGCCCTTATCTTTGCCTCAGGCAAACATATCATTGTGTGAAAAGCGGAGGATGACTCATGAATTGGCATCGTTCAGTGGCCCCACCGTCTGAATTGGACCAACACGCAGCCTATGATCTATGCGCTGGAACACCTCGGAGGCAAAACTGCCACCTGGTATGAGTATAGTCCAATGGTGGGGTGTCAGTATATCACACTCGTCTA
>KV448660.1:3358-17634 GCA_001658105.1 Rhizopogon vinicolor AM-OR11-026
TTATCTGCTCAGGTGTGCACGACAGATGTTTCTTGCCGATGATCCAGGTATATAACTTGAATGTCGAAGTGATTGCGAACAACTATCGTCCATGCGCATGGAATTCGAAGAGATCTCAGAACTCGAGAATTCTAAAATATGTCATGTACGTAACATTTCCGAGTCTGAGTCGACGACCTTGCCAGTGCGACGATCGTCAACGATAGTGATCATGATTAGTCGCTGATTGGTCAAAGCAACTTTCTTTCAAGCGTGATCGATATTCATTGTATTCGATATGCATGTAGGTAAATATACTCGACGCCAGAGCTCCGAACAACTAACCTAGGCCTGTGTAGATATGCCACGTCAATGTAACAACTGGATGGTGGATGCGGTCAATGTAAATGAGTGGTCGACGGGGATATGATGGGGGTAAATACGCACAATAGTCAAAGGAGGTAAAAGGGGGAGGGGGAATTCAGATGGGGGTGTCGCAGGGGCATAAGGGTCATGTGGCGTCGCAGGATGAACGAAATAGTACTTGTATATGTGTGTAGGAGGGAAGAGGAAAAGAAAGAGGTATCGCACATGCAAAAAAACAAATCGAGAATAAAGAGACGAACGAGCTTTCGCTCACTACTTAGGAATGGCGCACAGGACCCATCGCTCGTCGGACAGGATCAGCCCTTTCCGACAAAAACGCTCCAGCGCGCAGGCCGTCCTTCGCGGCCAGGCGCAGCTTACTGTCCTTCTCCCTGAGCTCGCGCTCCTCGCGAGCGCGCTGCAGGAGCTCAAGACGCTCAGCTCCCTTGTCAGAACCCTGAGGCTTGGTAAACACGGGCTCCCGTTCTGTACCATCTGAGAAAACTATCTTCCTGCGGGAGCCTGTGCTCGCAGTACTCTTCTCGCCCTCAGATGCGCTGGCATCCAGGTATGCGGTCTTTGCACGTTTGGCGTCAAGGGAGCTGTTCGTAGAAAGGTCTTGGCTGCGATCGCGAGACTTGCGCTTCAGCTTGTTGGCGAAGAGCCGGCGGGGCGGACAAGCTTCCGCCACTTCGAAGTCTGGATGATCGATAGGCAGTTTAGACGCCTCAATAACTTCAGGAGGAAGATCGTATTGCGGATTGTGGAAAGTCGCTTTTTGGCCGCGACTAGCACAGGAGTCAGCATGCGGATCATGTTTCGAGCTGGGGCAACGTACAAAACGTAGGTAATCGTAGGCTTCTCTTCGAACGCGGGTGCTGGCGTTGGTGTGCTTTCCCGTTCACGGGCTTCTCCAACGAGGAATTCGTCATCACTGCTTTCCCATCCGCTTGCTTTAGACGTACTTGCTTCATCCTCGCCAGCGAGGAACGGGTTATCAGGGGAGTCTCGAGTAGGCAGTACTTTCTTGGCTTTAGATTTCGAGGGGAGTGGTGGCGCACGAAGGAAGAGCTTGCGAGGTGGTGTCACGGGTGGCTTTGGCAAAAGAAGGGCAGGTGGGGGTGAACGCGAACGTGAATGCTGCACTGACGATGCGCGAGGTTGGACTTGAGGTGCTCTGCGGGAAGGAGGCGGCGATACGGGCACACGGGTGCGGTACTTCAACAGCGCGGGCGAGGGAGACTTGTCTTCCTCCGTATCTTCCGCAGCAGGTGCTCTTTTAGCAGCCGATGCTTTGCCACCGATACGACCAGTCCAAAACGAATTTTCGTCGTCTTCTTCTTCGTCATGTGCAGGAAGCACATCCATTGTTCGCCTCTTCTTTCCGACTCGCGCCTGGTCATCCTTGTCCCCTCCAGTTTCGTCCTCACTTTTGCTAGTCACTTTTGCGATGCTAGTAGCGTAGCCACCAAGGTCACCATCGAGTTCTGAAGCGCTCCCACTGTCATCTGACGCATTTCTCGAGGTCGTTGACCCTGGTTTTGAGCGAGACCGCTTGTGACGTGTTCTGGGAGGCGTAGGGAGTGATGCCACGGACGCAGAGCGCTTCATAGGACGCGGATGATCGTCTGTATCACTGAGAGAGGGAATGCGGATGGGCGATGAGTCGAGTATCTGATAGCTCGACATGTTCAAGATTAAAGTCAAAAAGTTGGAAAGAATTTCGTTGAGAAAAATTATGCGAGAGATAAGATGATGGTGGTTAGAAAGAAAGAGTGATAATAAGGATGCTTGCAAGTTTCAGACGACGTCGCGATGGTCTGAACACAAACCTTGTCACAAAAACAACGCCACGAACAACACAACATAAATACAGCCAAATAAATGAATTTGGATTTCTAGGTTTAGGGTTACAACAGTCCACAATGCAGTGGATTCTCTGTCCACGCACAGTACCAGTGATGGGCCATGGCCTACCATTGTGAAATCACCATTCCAATGGCTCATTGACTGCGACACTCCATAAGCCAATCATATGAGTTCAAACGCAGCACGCAATGAAATCAGGCCGCCGCGGCGTAATAGGAATACCTGTCGACAAGGCATACGTCTTGGGAACTATCAAGAGTACGCTGGAGCTGAAGCTCCCATAACACCAGAGATGATAGAAAACAGATCCTCTTTTGCCTGCGCTCGGAGGCGGCACGTTGCAGCCATCTGGCAGTGTCAGCGTCTGCGATTGGTTGCGACATGAATGCTGCACAGGAATTTCGATGTGGAACAATGTTTGGAATGTTAGCCGTGTTCATGTGCCGATGCGCAGCTGGTTGTTGTGCGCGGATTAATCTGTAGACCGGTGACGTCTATTCCCCTTCCCCTTTGCCTTCCACGCTCTCCTAGCGGACTGCAACTTCAGTGGGTGAAATGGTCATTTTGGGTGATTTTTGCCCGGATGTCAGCCTGGGTTTCAACGGGGTTTCTGTGGATCCTGGTATATACCTCCTTGCTTACGATATTGACATCATTATGTTAACACCACGAATGTGAAACATTTCCTAGGCAGGAGCACTATGTAGTTATGGTGTAAATATAGCATAAACGGTACCGCAGTATACCACAGCTTCAAGTCGTCCATCTCCAGCTTTAACATTGTCCCCCACCCAACACTTGCGACTCTGAGGGTCCGCTAAAATGCCTCGAGTTCTCGTTCCAACTATTGCAGTCGTGCTGGTGTATTTAATCGAATTCACGCTGGCAACTTCAGGAAATACAACTTGTGCAGGGAATATGACACAGTGGTACACAGATGCGGTTGGAGAGACAGCATGTGAGATACTTCCTCTTTTTCTCCCTTTTCTGACCCTCTCAAGTGCAATAGGTGAGACGTATGAAAGACTTAGACAAATATGCAACCCCAATTGTACGTCGTGTTTTCATAGAAAGGAAACAAAATATGAAGCACTCGGCTTAAAGATCGAGTTCCAAACTTCCGAGCAAACGCGCCAGGTGACCAATGTGATGATCAATTGCGTGCGTTCCAATATTATCCTTCTCATCTCTTTTAGGCTTACATGCATGCTAGAGAGTTGCTGCTGTAATTCCATATCATGGTCGCTAAGCATGCTGTGTATGAAGTGCATTTTTTCCCCGAGTTCTTGCAGCACTGTACTGACTTGCCACCAAGCTGTCAATGGGACGTGGACGGTGGTTCTGCCACCGGAATCGACGCAGGTGGTGCTTCAATGATTTCAATGAGATTGCTAGATTATTATTTTTTCAGGCGTTGGTTCATATGCCACGTATCTTTCTCCAAATGGATCGTTTTGTAGCCCAGGGACGAATCAATCGTAAGTGTTGTGGTGTTGAAGTTCCGCTTGCCAAATATTTAAGTGGATTCTTCCGTAGACTTCCTACTAGCATACAAACAACAGTCTGCAACGGAGGCATAAATCTCGTCGATTTCGTATACAACACCTATTGGACTGACGGGTCGTGGTGAGTATCTAGCTCATCGAGTGCATTACCGATGCAGATGGCGTGTATTACAGGTTCTAGTACGTGAGCCAGATATACAAATTTAACGATGACTTGAATACAAATCTAAGCTTATACACCGAGGACGATGCTGTCAAGTACGACATCATGTCTACCCAATGCAACGGCACAACAGACACTACCTCAGCCTCATCCCAATCTACGACCGCTGCATCAGTGGGCTCTGCGAAGAGCTCTAAGATTTCTACAATCGTAGGTGCTGTGATTGGTAGCGTATCGGCGCTAGTCGTTGCTGCTGCAGTGGTAATATTTCGCTTGCGCAAGCGCCAACGGAGGCTTGATAGCCTTCATGTACCTGAAGCGGAAGTCATCTCTCCATATATAGTTCCTGGTGAGTCTTTGGTTACATTATTTGCCAAGTAAGAATATAAATGCTCGACAAAACCAGACTCTACATCAGGGAACCAGGGTTCGGGGCATGACCGCAAACGGGCACCTTCTACTCCTGCACTAGTCGTAACTGTTAGTGGAAATGGTCAGACCTCGTTGGATCTTTGGAATGAAAGTTCATCCATCGACGCACTCCGGCACGAGGACGCTGGGGCTGTTCCAACTCTTACACGCTCATGGTCTGGAAGACTACCTCCGGCCTATGATCCTGTTTGGGAAGCCCCCCGATGAGATCGCTCAACCGAACTTTAACCCTCATTTGGAATACCAAGACGTGGAGTAGTGGTTGCGGGTTAGGTTCATGATCTGAGGCATTGTACACCACAAGAAGGCTAGCGCACCGAGGGTTAGCCCATAATCATTGTAGACAGGATAATTCCAGACTTGATTGTGTGCAAAAACAAACCGCTGGATGAATAGCGCAAGACTACAAGATCCACGCTACAAGTGGGTATGATTGCGCTTGCACGCGCAATAAGGGATACTAAACCAAGTTCTAATTAGTGAAAAAGACAGATGATTATCCAAATACGAACAGCAAGCGATCAGAATGAGAGCCAAGACTGAGAACGAGATGGTTTTTGGTGTCATTGGATACTTCTATGCCAATGAATTTGAGTTGGAAAATCTGACCCGCAGAAATTCAGAATGCTCAGGCAAGAAAGGGATGCGCAGTAATGATGGTGTGCGCACTGTGAGCGAAAGATGGCATGATAGTTCGCTCGTACAAAAAAGCCTACTCAGAGGCAGGCAGAACCGATATCCGGAAGGTGGAATTCATGACTTTCAGAAACAGCCAGGAAGTTCCGTATGCAGGGCGTGGCAGCACGCCAGGGATAGAGGAGATTGTGTAGGGGAGTAACGGAACACCGACTGGAACAACAACAACGAATTGGCGACGCAAGACCTTACTTGACATGCGTTCGCGGGCCATCGCGGAGGAATAAGAGATGTGAGATAACGAAAGAGTCAGGGCATTGAATAAAGATGGTTCCCGTAGTCCATGCGATAAGTGCCACGGCCCGGATATTCAAATTTCTCCCCTTAAAAGCTCGAACTTTCAAGCTAATGGTCAACCGTCAGACTACTGAGTGCTCTCCATTTTCGTGTGCATCGATGTACAGGCTCGCAATTGCATGGTGTCTATAGATGTAGGTCAGTCTCCTGCGAAGTAACCAATGCGATTAAACCAGACCTGATCAATTCTCAGTGCCGTGGCTACGACAAGGTGGCCGGTGAAGAGCGTGTAAGCCGGAAGACACTTACCGCGAGCATCCTAGTAACAAAACCACAGCTTCTCCCTAACTTTTCACTGCTGAGCAAGCAAAGGGCTGGATTTTCTCTCATCGACAACAGCCTGTGAGCAAGTTCAACAGCAGATATTGCGCATGTGCGCAACATGTGCGCGATCTTCCAATGAGAGCTCACGACGAGTTCCCACGGTTGTGATGGATCATTTAGTCGGTGCAGTCACATATAAGGAGAGGCGTCATATGTGAAATCAGAAACAGACTATCTCCGACATACCTTCCCCTACCCTCACCACCATTATCATGAGCGGAAGACTAGCTTCAGGTATGTCCTTCAGCGATTTATTAACCTCACATTACCCTCATCCGTGATCATCCAATCAGAGTACAGTGCCTGGAAGAAGCTCCAGCAGACGTACGATGCCGAACACAGTAGGATCATCCTGAAGGACCTCTTCGCTCAGGACCCCAACCGTTTCGCAAAATTCTCTAAGGAATATGTCGACACAACCGACAAGAACACGACGTTCTTACTCGATTACTCTAAAAACCTCATCACCCAGCAGATCTTAGATACTCTCCTATCTCTCGCTCGTCAGGCTGAGCTTGAAACCTACCGTGACAAAATGTTCGCAGGCGAGCACATCAACACATCAGAAGATCGCTCTGTCCTCCATGTTGCCCTCAGAAACTTTGATGATTTTAAGATCCAGGAGGCGGGTGTTGATGAGGTTGGTGGTGTGCTTGCGCACATCAAGGAGTTCTCCGAAGCAATCCGGAGCGGTTCGTGGAAGGGTTATACGGGAAAGACAATCAACACGATCGTCAACATTGGTATTGGTGGATCCGATCTTGGACCAGTTATGGTTACCGAGGCACTCAAGCATTACGCGAAACGAGACCTGACTGCCCTCTTCGTCTCCAACATCGACGGAACCCACCTCGCTGAGACTCTTAGACTCTGCGACCCCGAGCGCACCCTGTTCATCATCGCCTCAAAAACTTTCACCACCCAAGAGACCATCACCAATGCCGAATCCGCTCGTGACTGGTTCTTGGCTGCAGCCAAGGACAAGGTCCACGTTGCAAAGCACTTCGTCGCGCTCAGCACGAACACAAAGGCTGTCACTGCATTTGGAATTGACCAAGCAAACATGTTCGCATTCTGGGACTGGGTTGGTGGGCGCTACAGTTTGTGGAGCGCCATCGGCTTGTCCATAGCCATCTATATTGGCTATGACAACTTTGAGCAACTCCTTAAGGGTGCCCACGGTATGGACAAGCATTTCAAGGAGACCCCTCTCGAGAACAACCTTCCCGTGCTCATGGCTGTTATCGGCATCTGGTACAACGACTTCTACGGTGCCCAGACTCATGCTCTCCTACCGTATGACCAGTACCTCCACAAATTCGCAGACTACTTCCAGCAGGGAGACATGGAGTCCAATGGAAAGTTCGTCACCAAGGGCGGTCAACGCGTTGACTACCAGACAGGGGTAAGTGAAATAGACACACATGGGCCGCAGGAACTCACATGAACTCTTGCACAGCCAATCCTCTGGGGTGCTGCAGGCACTAACGGACAACATTCATTCTACCAACTTGTGCACCAAGGCACGAAACTCATCCCCGCAGATTTCATCGCCCCAGCTACGAGTCACAACCCCATCGCACACTCGAAGCACCACCGCATTCTGCTTTCCAACTTCTTCGCCCAGCCCGAGGCACTTGCCTTCGGTAAGACGGAGGCGGAGGTGCGCAAGGAACTCGGCGGTGGTGCAAGCGAGGCGCTCGTGAAGAGTAAGGTGTTCGAGGGGAACAGGCCGAGTAACAGCATTATGTTCCCGCTGATGACCCCAAGAACCCTCGGCGCGCTCCTCGCGCTGTACGAACACAAGATCTTCACCCAGGGTGTCATCTGGGGCATCAACTCTTTCGGTATTATTCGTGGCTCATCGAGGTTTCTCATTCACTGAACTTTCTGTGTAGACCAAATGGGCGTCGAGCTTGGGAAAGTGCTTGCAAAGAACATCTTGTCGCAGTTAAACCAGCCGTCTGACGTGACTGGCCACGACAGTTCGGTGCGTGTATCTTTTCACCGCACTGCCGAACTTTTGCTCACGAAAGTGGCGTGGTGTAGACTACTGGTCTTATTCACTACTACCAAAAGCACCGAAAAGAATGAATCGTGGTGCCAAAACTGTAAGCGTTTGGAAGAGTATTGGGTATTCTTGACTATAGTATTAGTTGAACAATATTGTAATTTTACTCGAATCTTGAGCAAAGCACTTCATAAATTTCGGATGGCTGCGTCATCAACGCTGAATTAGTGATATGAACGCTGTCAACTAATTTTACTGGAGCACGCATGTGGGTCAGACGCAAATTGGTTCCGCAGAAGCAACATTCTGGTATCTCGCAATACAGAGATATGAATAATACAACGGAATGCCAAATACACCTATAGCAAGACAAACAAAAAAATAAAAGAAAAACATAGACTGTACAGCTTTCTTGCTACACACCACCGCCAGTGGAAATGTGGACGCGCTCCTGGAAAGCAATTGAAGCCATCGGAATCCCTTCATCGGAATTGGCCACGAGTTTAGCATGATATCCTCGAAGGCCAAGGATGAGGCGTGGTCCTAGCACAAACATCTGCATGACTGCGGAAATTTGAAGAACACAATCAAAGAACTCAGTTTCAACGGAAGTTGAGTACTATTTTTGACATGAAGAATGTTGAGGATCAGTCAGATGGCAGATGTCAGTCATAGGTTGGCATACCAAGATGTTTAGAGATAAATAGATGAGCTGAAGGCAAGAGACAGCAACAAAAATAGGGCGAAGTAAGAGCAAGAAATGGTAAACAACATTAAAATTACGAGCTCACCTTGCAAAGTAAAACACATGAGTTTGTATTGATACGGCAAAACAGTCCCCAACTGCCCCTATTAGTGGTCGCTGCAGTTCGCGGAAATGTTTTATAGCAATCCAGACTGCCAGACACATAGTGAGGATCTCCCGTACAATGCCTAATATCCAGTTTATCTCTACCGTAAGCTCGGCGCCCGCATCAAAGTTGTAGTTGCACAGATGAGCACCGGAGAGGACGTACTCCCCTGATATTTATCTTGTAAGCGTGCAGTACATGAGTCTGAAATCTCTAATCGAAGCTTACCTCCTGAAATACTCATATTGTGTTTTGCGAATATTACCCAACTGGCGACCTGGGCAGACAGGAAGACTGCAAAGAGACAAACGAGCATCTTTCTGACCACTGATACATGGCATGTAACAGGATGATCATGATAGCTTGCATATGATGGTACTACTTCAGTCAATAATATCACTGAGATATTGCAGCTCACCACATAGCATAGTATTTATGACGAGAGACATGCAGTCGCCTACCACGCCAGAGATAGTGCCTGAAAAGACAACTAGGCATGAGCCACGGAAGATTCAATGTTTAAAAAAAATGAACTCACAACTGTTATGACCTTATATTCAATCAAGGAGGTCGTCGGCAACCTCACTCACCCCTACCTAGGAGTGCAGTTAGTTGGATATGGATGGGAGCCATTGATACAAAAATGCCCACCGCATCTGTCATCGAGATTGACGGTACTATTTCTGCATGCCGGAAATCAGAGTCAGAGAGGATGTGGTATGAGAGAAGACGTGCCTAATATGGAGATGCTAAATGCGATATTAACGCGGTGCCAAATTATCACCCTTGCAAACCATGCCAGCATATCGCACCTAGCATATTTTGAAGTCAGTACACTCCACCAACTGCACGTGTATAACCCAAAGTTACGCACAAATAGATATATGACAGTCATGAGGGACCAGCGTTGCCTCTGCCCCAAAGTAAATGGGATGATCAGCCTGCAGGTTCGTTTGATATCCAACTCTGCTCACCCAGACGAGTTCAAACTACAGAGCCACTACAATGAGACAGCTGCTCCAGTAATTGCATCAACCTATCTCTTGTCCGAGCGTCAGTGCTGGAGAATATAATAGTGGTATCAATAATTCTCCCTATAAGTATTATCTCGCTTACTCCAATCGTATACCACTATAGCGAACGATGCAACCGCGAAACTGCTGTCAAGATTGAGCGAGACCACTTGCTCTCCACGGTGACGAACCTGCGAAATAGCTGATTACTGGCCACCAAACGGGATCATTTGAGACTACGGTCATGTTAAAGGGATTGTGTTAGTGAGCGGTCAACTTGGTGGATGTAGAATGACAATGTCCATGCTAGATATAAGTACCACCGTCGACGCTTTGCGAGATAGTATGCTGCGGAGTGGGAACAAACTTGCGCCACCTCGCTTGCGCGTGCATAGACTAATTATACTTACCGGCCTCTGGAGCTCGACTTTCGACAAGTGGATTTTGTCAGTCATTGTTGACTTTTCACTTACATAAAAGCTCAACAGTGAACCCACTTCAAGTTACGCAGCAGGAACTGACACGAGGTCTAACGGATCCGGACAGCATTCGTTCTATCAGCTCGTGCAAAATGTACGAAACACATCCCCGTCGATTCCATTGCATCAAATCCAAGCATCTGGTTCTGCTCTCACTGCGTAGATACAAATAGCAAATGAATAACGGTGTCATGAGCGGAAAGCTAACTTACAGTGCTTAGGCCCTGGAAACGCTCTGAGACGTATGATGCTGAACATCACAGGCTCACCCCAGAGACCCGTCTTACTTAGAACTCCATCCGCTCCTTGAGGTCATCCATGGATGAAGTTGTCAGACAAAAACGCGACATTTTGGCTCCATTCTCTCATAACGCCATCGCCCAGATTATTTTGGATACACTCCCGCTATAACTTGTTCTCGTGACTGAACTGGAGACCTACTGCGATAAATGTTCGCATGCGAGCACGTACGTCAGATGAACACGCCGTTCTCCTTGTTGATCATTTTACGATTCAGGTGACCGAATGTTGAAAATGTTGTGGTCGTACTTCAGTGCACATCCCAAGGAAATCGCAGTGCCGGCTTGTGGAATGCTTGGACGGTTCCGCAGGCAAGACGATCAAAATGGCCGTCACCGTATGTATTAGTGGCCCCCCAGTTATAGTCACAGGGGCACTCAAATCATTTCAGGAAACGTGACCTGACCGCCACCCTCGTCTCCAACATCGATGGACTTCCCTTACTGATTTCATCAGAACTGCGACCCAGGGCGCTCATCATCACCACCCCCAAAATTTTTATTACCCAAGTGACGACCAGCAATGTCGAATTCGCGACTGGTTCTTGGAGGACAAGGCCCGCGTCGCACTTCGTTTACCGCAGCGCGAGCACAAAGGCCGTCACTGTAGTTTGCATTGACAAGACAAACATGATCCCATTTAAGATTGCCTTGGTGGGCGCTGCGAAGGTCTGTCACCTTATTTATAGATACCTTTGAGCAGTTCCCCAAGGGTACTCACAAACATTGCAAAGAAACCCATCTCAAGAACAGCTTTCTCGTGCTCACACCTCTTATCGGCATCTGGCGCAATGATTTATACAGTGCTCAGACCCGTGCAACCCTAACGTACGCCAAGTACACCACAAATTCGCAGACTAACATCCAACGACCATCAACTAGATGTGTTTCAAGGTAAGCTGTGATTCCAGCATGAGGCTAAGATTAAGTAGCAGTGACTCATCAACGAAGCTGACTGACCACGGGAGTTGGGTGTGTCTCTTGATACTCTATTATGTAGCGAAGCACGAGCGGAGGAATAGAGTTAGGTCTTCGAGCGAACGGCAAACGTGGCACAACACCTCTTGTGGCACGTAAGACTGGCATGCAAGCAAGACGGTTTCGGGCGGAAGTGCCCAGAAAACAGGGTAAACTTGACGCCTCAGGCTTTACATATCGGCCTATGCTATTCATCATGTGGTGAGCTCGTCAGCGTCGCGAATTCCAGACACGATGTTGGTTTGTCCAGAGGTACTTATTTGAGATCAAGTAAATAGTCCTACATATCACGAAAACATATCACGACGAAGACCTGAATAAAGACAAACGAAACCCACCCGTAGTGTAGATACTACTTCTACAGCGCTACACACCATTCGCCAGTTGAAATCTCCACAAGATCCTGGAAATAAGTTGATGTCGCGCCAGCTCCTTCGTCGCAGATGGACTCAATTTTAGAGTAATACCCCCGTATGCCAAGGATTACGCGTGGTCCTAACATGAACGTCTGCACGACTGCGGTAATTTGAACAACACCATCAAAGATCCCATATCCCACGGAATATGAGTTCTGTCGAAATTCCAAAGAATGGTCAGGTGCAGATCTCAGTCATAGCCTGAAATTAGCATACCAATATCTTTGGTGAAAAATAGCTGAGTTGAAAAACACAACTAGGGTGGAGCATGAGTGGAAAAATAACCAGATTTAAATCACGACCTCACCTTGCAAAGTAAAACACATGAGTTTTTACCAATACTGTCAAACAGTCCCGTACCGCCCATCCTGTCGACGTTCGTTGTAGTTGATGAAAATGTTTTATAGGAATCCAGACTGCAAGGCACAGAGCGAGGACTGCCCATGCAGTACCAAATACCCATGTCATCTCGGCCAGAAACGGAGCATCTCCCTTGGAACTGTAATAGCACTGATGGGTACCGGAAAGGATGTACTCCTCTAGTGCTTGTCTCGTGAGCTTGATTTCATACCTTACTCTATAATTGAAGCCTACCGCCTGAAATATTCCTGCTCGCTATCGTCACCAGTACTCCGCAGGCGATCTGGATAGCCAGGAAGGTTGCAATGAGAAAGAGGAGCATTTTTCGGGATTGCTGATACATGGCATGTAACCAAGCGATCATGATGACTTGCACAATGCAATAATCAAGTCAATATCATTGAGATACTGCAGCTGAATAGTAGCAGCTCACCACCCAGCATGACATTTACGACGACAGGCGTCCAATTCATTACCAAGTAAACGACGGAACCTGAATTAGCGATGAGTTCTGAATATTCAATGATTACAGGTGAACTCACAACTATTACAGTCTTGTATTAAACTAACGAGCTGGTCGATAATCTCACTTACCCCTGTATGTAGGAGCACAATCAGTTGAACAAGAATGGCAGCAACGATACAAATAATTACTCACTACATCTGTCAGCGAGACAGACGGGAGAGTTACTCCATGGCTCCGGTCAGTATATACCGCCTCGGTGTATATGAAGAGACATACCAATCAAGTTGAATCTGATCGTGATATTCCTTATCAGTGCGTTTGAACTTCTTTAGCCCTGGGAACATACACAGTATATAGTATTCCGACGTAGCGCACCTAGCATATTTGAAGTCAGCACACCAGACAACTGCACTTATACAACCAAAAGCTACACACACTGAGATATAGGACAGTTACGAGGGACCAGCGTTTCCTCTACTCCGAATTAGATGCAGTCATTTTGATAAGTAGGCAATTCTACTCACCCAAACTAGTTCAAACTATGGAGTTGTTCTTAGTAAGCTGCTTCGGTAATCATATCGACCTACCTACCTCTTGTCCAAATGTCAATACTGGAAAATCCGATAAGGACATCAGTATTTGTCTCGATACTAGGCAGTAGCTTGCTCACCCCAGTCGTAAATCACCATAGTCAAGGATGCAACTACAAAACCACGGTCAAATATTGCGATAGACCGGTAGCTCTCCACGAACCTGTGACATAGCTGTATATAGCATTGATATTAATTGTTGGCCACCAACTGGGATCGTTGGAGAATAGGGTCATATGCGATGGTGTTGACAGTGAGTGGCGAACTTAGTGGATGTAGAATGATGGTGTTCATGCTAGATATAGCATCATCCACTAGCAGTGCTTTCAGGATATCATACTGTGCAGTAGATCAATACTCTTCTGTACGAGAAGAGACAAAAGATGTCGGGCAGTACAACGGATGAAGTGGTGATGAATCCAGCGATTCATCATGCATCCACGCTCTGGACCACATGCTTGTCGGAGATCGGTGTGGGAAATTCCGGAATTGAATTGGCAGTAAAACGAATGCTATGTAAACCTATGATTCTAGTCTGCTTAGAGTACAAGGACTCACCGATCATCAGCGAGGCCATCGTGACCGCCCGCCGAACGATCTGAGAAGATCTGCATGCACAGAATAATTCTGCTGGGCGTCACTTTGGTAAAATTACTGGGAAGGCACTAGTGACTGCTGTTTGACGTTAGTTGGTGCTAACCCAGGCTCCGGCAGTAGGAAATTGCACTATATGTAAAGTAGTCATGGCAAGCGTATGGGAAGGCCGACACCGGTTCGTCCGTTCCATAGGACAGGGTGTTTGAAAACAATGCTTCAGACATGACGCCAAAAGATGGTTGGGTAACTGGGTGACAACAAGACAGAATAGGAAAATCGAGACGTATGTAAGGTATATGTAAAGTATACATACTCGCACATAGTCTCGATCCAGACGTTTCGGGACCACCTCGTCTTCTTCCGTTCTGGGAAGCGCCAGCGAGTTGTTTTCAACTCCGCTTCCCAGAATTCCGGATGGTTCGAGACTAAGTCGCAGTGGCACACCAGCGGTTTCGACATTTTTGGTCAGGCAAGATTTATATCAAAATGTGATTGATATAAATCTTGCCCGACCAAAGATGTCAAAACCGCCGATGTGTCGGTACTCATGGAAGGTATCTTCTTGTCAATGGGACTCTAGCCGTT
>KV448661.1:2190-15586 GCA_001658105.1 Rhizopogon vinicolor AM-OR11-026
TGTTGGAGTTCGTGGTCACATGACGAGCTCGACGCTACTGTACAGTTGTGGCTGAACCTTATTTCGTCGGTTTACTTAGCGTATCTACTGTTTTGTATTCCTTACGCGTTTGTTCACGGGTTCCCTGTAAACCTGAGTTGGTCTTACTTCGGAAGCACGCGCCTGAGACTTGCGGAAACTCAATAACGGCAGCCACTGTATCCTTTGGTAAGTTCGTCTTCAGCGTTTCAAAGGTGTAATCGCAGTTCTCGCGGAGGTATCTCTTTACTGCACCCCAGAAAAACTCGATAAAATTGAGTTCACAGTGGTACTTGGACAAAAAGATGCACAAATGACCAGCAGACTCAACGATCCGTATTCAAAACTGGCGCCGTTGCGGTTCAAGTTATCGTCGTCGGGTATACCGTGACTGTCATCTGCCATCACCGTGGTTACTTCGACGGTATAGGCTCGACAGGCTTGTCGGGCGAGTCTAGCACGGGCATTTGCTTCTTTGCGATACTTGCGAGGTCTTTTCGACATTGTACGGGGGTGTAAATAATTGAATTCCACTTGTTTCATACACTCGTCCAACACTCGTCCGTTCTAAATGGCATCATGATATTGTGCCGTGTGCACTAACTTATATAATTAGAGTTGAAGTGGAACGAAAAATTTGAACGAAGGAAGTTCAACGTGACTTACATGTGAGTGGCTGCGCACTGCGAGTCTGTGGGTCTCCAAGTTCTGTGAAGTCTGTCGCTGGCTGCACAAGAACACAAATTCTGTACTTTCTGTGGCGAAAGTTGTAGTTTACTGTACCGCCGATGTATGTGCTGCCACTTTCAGTCGCTATTAAAAGCCCCAACCAATGCATACTTACTACACAGTACTATCACTGGCAGCCCTCCTCCATCCCTCAGATTGATGCTGACTCCTCCGACGTTGGCTCCTCCTCCCTTGACATCCGACTCGTCTGGTACGGAGCCTGCCCACGTCCACATCCACATCCACGTCCTCATCCAGGTCCGCATTCACATCCACATCCACATCAAGTCGACGAGCACGAGCACATCTGCCGTCACGGTAACCACGGGCGCAGCAACTCCACCCGCCAACACCGGGCTGGTCATGGGAGGTATCGCAGGAATGTTTGCATTCCTACTGTGTCGATATTCTAGTATTTAGATATCCATGCCAAGGGCTGGAGTGAAAGGTCGCCTCTTGTCATACTGGTAAGTTTTCATGATAGATTCGCATCCCTTAAATCGACTACATAGATACACTTGTTCTTGGACTAACGAATTTACGCATTGTTCTATGCTACCAATTTAGCCGCGATAATGTAATAGTAGTAAGTAGAGCCATTGCATGCATACAACCTGTTTTCGAGAACGACAGGAATAAGAAGAGCATAAGGGAGGGAGGAGAACTTGATCGAGAAATAAATAACTAAGTTAACGTCAACATCCCGAGTTTCAAGCCAGCTCTCCTCACCCAGAGTACTTCCGCAGGAGAGGGGGGAAGAGATTTGTCCATGCCTTGCGTACTAAGTCTTCATCCCAAACAACTGCGAATCTCGTCTGTCAGTAATAATCATTACAAAGAATGACCCGATGACATACGGTCTTAATCTCCTTGACACTCATCTTCTGCAACTTCATTCCCGTGCCCTCGCCGAGCGCCGCGTCCGCAAGGTCAGATTTCACTTCCTGAAGGCGGAGCATCCTGCAAGGTTTTCGTGACAGAAGCAGGGAGTCAGTGAGTAAATAACAACGACGCAGATAAGTCAACGCACCGCTCCTCGATTGTATTTCTGACAACAAGCCGCTTCACAAACACATCTTTCTCCTGTCCCAGACGGTGTACACGGTCATATGCCTGCGACTCGGACGCATAGTTCCAGGATAGATCTAAACTGATCATCATCATTGCTGTCAGTCATCGTAAGGAGAATGATTTATACTCTGAGACTTACTTGACAATCCGGTTCGCCACGACCAAATTCAAGCCGACACTGCCACACTTCGTGCTAATGAGGATAACCTTTGGCCCATCATGTCGCTTGAACGCCACGAGGGTGTTATCCCGCGATACTCGGTCCATAGAACCATCGTACCGCAGGCTGCGGATCCCATACCGCGAGAACAGTGTTTCCACAAGGTCAAGCATGGAAGTCCCTGTGCACAACGCTTTATCAGCAACAACTTTGCATACACCTCAATCAAGGTACGGACATTGAGAATAGCAGATTGTCTTGTCACCACTCGCGTCCCATGACTGGAGAAAATCGATGAGGGACAGCATCTTCGCACTGGGCTCGAGGTCGTAATCGCCTCGTCTCCAGAGAGCGATAAGAGCGCCGGAAGGAGCGCCGGGCTCTTCCAACTTGACTTTCTCTTTCTCTTTGCCTTTAGTGTGTTCTATGCCTTCGGGTATGGGTTTCTCGTCTATGGTACTCGTGGTTGTATTTGGTTTTCTATTATCCTTGTTCCTCGTGTGCTTTGAGGACCGCACAGCGTATCCCCTTCCGAGCTCAACGTCTGAATCATCAAGGTGGTCAGACACATCATCCATAGTCATGTCGAGTATGTCCTTTAGTATGTACCACTCAGTCAAAGCCAGTGTCAAAGAAGAAAAAAGTTATGCGCACATCATCAGATTGCCGGCTCGCAGCGATCTTCCTCTTTTTCTTGAGTTTGCCCCCATTGGCGAAGAGCTGTGAGAAATCTGGCATATCATCATCGGAGCTTTCTAGTTCCGGCGTCGCCCCCCTGAAGCGCGAGGGCGCAGATACCTCAATTTCTGAATCTGAATCTGACTCTGCGCTCTGGCGCGCAGATTTATTAGGCGGAAGCTGTCGGGCGCGCTTGCGAGCGCGATGTTCTTCTTCAACTTCATCCTCCTCGGGCTCGAATGCAATGGACTTGAACATCTTGGTTTGGCCCAGGTCGTTCATCTTCTTACATGTAGGGCCTGCATGAAACACGTGAGCGAACAATGCTATGCAAGAAATAAATAGGCGCACAAGGTCTCTGGCCCTTTGCAGCTGCTGCTTCGTACTCGCGTTCGGCACGAGCGTTTTCTTGCTCAGTTCCATGGCCGCTACGTGGTTGTTAAGTGGGGTTGTTAGGGGTAGAAAAAAGAATCGGTGACCTACAATTCTCCGTTGTGGGCAATAGGAGAGTTCGAGAGTATGAGCATACAGTCTATGCATACGAGAGTGCGATCAAAATATAGTCACGGCGATATAGAAAGTAGGGACGCACCAAAGCAGATCTCATGGCCGCAGGCAAGGACGCGGCCAGTGTTGTTGATGTACACTTTCGTATATGATATTACTAATCACTACTGAGACACGAATACATACGATCTTTGCAGACGGGGCATGTAGCCTCTGCGCCTTCCTCATCCGAGAAAGCGAGGAAATTATTTTCCAGTGCGCGTGTCATGAACCTATATGTAACAAATTGTCCTTTAACTTCCTTACCTGTCACGACATGGCAGACAACCAACCTCTTCTTGACCTGTGTGGAGATAACTTAATACTGGCAACTGTATAGACAAACCACACTCACATCATTGACCCAAGCCAGACCCATGACTCGGACCGCTCTTGCGCGCTCCTTTTCCTTTTCGTCAGACATGAGCATGGAAGGATCCTCACCCTCCACTGTTTGACTCTGTGGTACGTATTAATTAATCTGTGTGAGCAAAGAACAAAGGGACATGCCAGGATCAAGTTTGGGTGGGAGCACAGCTGTCGAAGTCGGAGGATCATCGCCTGCCAGAATGGAGTCAAAAACGTGTCCACCTAACTAAGCGAATGTAAACGAATACCAAGATGGCAGTTGCACTGGGATCCAAAGAATTCAGAAAATATAACAGAGGATTAACTGAGCGCGTACTTCTTCAACAATGTCCCTCTTCTGATGAAGCGATTAATCCGAATACGACTTTGCTGCTCATAATCATCATAGAGCTGCGAAACCTGAGTATTTAAAATGCAAGGATACCTAGGCTACGTACCTCCCGCTCGTCTGCCGAGAATTCAAGAGTCACAAGCTCGATATTTTTCGGTGGCAGCTGAAGGATGGGTTTTCCATCCTACGCAGCTGGTGAGCGAAAATTCAGGAGTCGAAAATTCGATTGACAGTTTACCAATTGAGCGTCCTTTGTCCGGCGAAGCAACAAGGGCTTTAATATTTGTTGTGCTCGCATTGCTGTGTGATGGTTTTTATCCAAGAACTACATGGTACTTGGTGGTTTACTCACCCGCAAGCGGCGCATCCTCTTGCTGCACTTTTGCCTAGACTAGAATGAGAAGCGGAGTGTTCGAAAACGCGAAGGAACACACGACGTGATCTCTAAAAGACTCCCAGTCATTCCAAGGACGGAAGCGCCCAAAGCGAATAAGCCCATATATGTCAGCACTGTGAATAGTTTAAGGATCAGAAATATCGTGAAAGAAACTGTTTATAATTACAGAGTGTTTGTTACGGGCGTGCCTGTGAGCATCCACCTGTAAGTTGAACGAAGAAGAGCAACGCTGCGGCTAGCCAGCGTTCCTCTGTTGAAATTGTCAGACAGTACTCAGTAATTCGGTTGATTGTATGATATTGGACACACCTGTTTCGAATAAACTGAGCCTCATCTAAAATGACACGATACCATCTCATGCGGGCAAGTAATCCTCTGTAGAATAGCTTAATGGTCGACATAGAGAAAGTGATGCGCTACCTACCCGTTCTCCTCAAGGTATGCAAATTCCTCGCCTTCTTCAAGGCCTTTTGGAATGGCAAGCTCCATGCTCAGGGTTTGATACGTAGTAATGATGACCTAATGATGCCTTAATCACTTCACGAAGCTGTAAAATTGAACGACGTACATCTTTAGATCTGGCATCCGTCAGGGTAGAAAGCTTGTCCCGACCGTGATGGATGTGAACAGTAAATAAGTCATTCGACTTGGTCTCGATTTCTTCTTTCCACTGGTAATGGCGTCAACGCGGGGAAAGTCGATCAAAACAACAGACTAACTTGTTGAAGGAGCGCAGAGGGAACAACAACGAGGGTGGTCTTCACAGCGTCAGTGTCCTTGGGCATGTTGGCTGCCATTGTAGCAATCATCTGAACAGTTTTACCTGAAACAAAATATTTCGTCACAAATGCGTGCTAATAATGGTAAAACAACTGACCAAGCCCCATCTCATCTCTAAGGAAACTCAATACATATGTTGCATGCTAGAATATCAAAATTACTCACGCTAAAATACCGCCCCGGTGAGGGGATCGTTTCTCTTGGTGCACCATCCTGTGTTACGAGGTTGATACAGGAAAACAAATTCACATAAAACGCGTACCAGCTGACCCCAATGAGCTGGTGAGGTAAAAGCCGTACTTCTAGACCAGGGAGGAGATCCTTATCGCTATACGATCTCAGTACATGCAGACTGCCGTTTTGCATAGAGAATTTACCCCTGAAGACCGAGGTTCTTGAGAGCATCTTGAACGGACTGAGATTTATCGCCAAGGTTCTCAATTGAGTTATAAACAAATTCTGCCAGCCTTGTACACACTTGTAAGTGACAGATAAAGTTTCGCTCAGCACTCCTACCTTTGTTCTTGGTCAGGGCCACCTCGGTCAATGCGACTGAGAGGAGTTTCGTTATCAAATCTTAAAGAAAAGCCAGATGTCTTGAGTTTGGTTTGAATCTCATCCTTATTTTTTCTTGTAGATCCAGCAGCAGATGAAACGCGTTGTGATGAAGTGCCACCAATGTCGGCGGAAGCTGCTATCAACTCATAAGAGGGAACTGGCGGATATCTGCAGCTCTCTTACACGCATTTCTATGCTTGTTAAATGGTGAGTTTGGTCCGTGAATCATGTAACCAATGTCCGGGATGGTTTCTGCTGTGCTTTCTGGCGCTACAGGAAGGTTCCCCGGTTTACGCTTGCCGAGAGTTTGGGAAGTTTGCATAGTGGTAAGGGGGCTGGAGTAAGAGGAAATGGTAGAAGAGTCATCCAGAGCAGCCAGGATGCGTGATGTCGACTTTCGAGAGCTTTTGGAAACATCCCCCATCTTGGCGTACGACTGTGATGGACGAGCGGAAGCACTACAGCAAATGGATGGTACAGCAAGGCACGAAGGTGTTACCAAATAAGGCCAAATAAACTCTAAATTTAAAATGACGTACTTCGGAACCAACTTTTAATTTTTCGCTTCCTCCTAGGATATATTGTACGGTATGAGACTTTTGCGACGCAAAGATTCAGGGATCAACAAGTCTATCATCATCTTTCATTTCCTTCAAATTACTTTTCGAATTTGTTCAGATGGGACATTCAGAAGGTAACAACCAACTTAGAAGTCTCTTTGGAGTCTTTCCCGTCCTGGTTGGATATCCGTACACTGCAAAAACATTATACGTGTCCAGTGTAGGCACTCATATAACTTTAATCAAGTACTCCTGGCGTGCTCACGAGCGATCGTATGTATATTCCGATATATCTGATGCTACATTGGCAATGAGCAGATTTCAGACCTTGAAACCCCGTGCTTCAGATCCCCCGTCAACGCTGCCCTGCCATCGAGCCTTGGGGCCATCATCATTGAACGCCAGAAGCCGGTGGATTTAAATTTTCAGGAGATCCCTGGTTTGAAATAATCATGGATAGCACGGAAGATCTTCGCCGGCACCTCGTCGAAAAGCAGTACAAGATTATCCTGCCAGTGACCTTCCATCAGCCTCAGGCACTCGTATCTGCGTTCTGTCTATTGCAAACTGAAATCATATCCATTTCACAATTCGGGCGAGGTGGTCTGTCCATCATGATTCTGGTCCTTGTCGTATAACCACATAGGACGCATCTTCAGTGCGTATTCCGATGTTTATGTTTAGGAAACCATGCTACTCACCATAGCAAGCGCGTCCGCCGTCATCTGTATTCAGCAAGTTGACAAGGACCAAGGGACCATTCTTTTGATCCAAAACTGATTTACATAAAGTCGACAATTTTGCCGAGGAAGCACCGACATCGTGCCAAGCCCAAAGTTCAGGATGGGCTCTCATCGATCTCATCATAGAACCCTTCATTTACATGGAGAACTCGACGCTACTGCACCAAATTGAGATTCTTTTTATATATAGCAAGGTTTGATGCGATGGAATTCGGCGTTTTATCGACTTCGAGGAAGCTGAGTCCAAACCTGTACGATTCTGTGTCCAAAACAATGAGAATACGAGCTAGCAGAGGACTGGGAAATGGTATGGACGGAGATGTGAGCTGTGCTTCCAATATAGCTACGGGGTAGATTAGATCAAGTGTTCCTGCTAATGTTGATCAAATTTCTTCAACTAGCTGCAGAGTGTAATGGTATGCTGGTGATTCGAGTGACATGATTCAAGATGTTGCTGTCGCGCAAATTCATCGGGACGGCAGAGGGCTCAATGCGATCGTTGCCATCAACTCCAAAATCAAACGATGCAAAATATCAATGAATTGTGGAAGCGGAACTTTAGCTTTGCTACATGCAGCAAGCAACCATGGTATACCAGTGACCGAGTAAATGATAATGGACGTGTTCATGTGCCATCTAGACGTTGGCAGTGGTCATAATGATTTCTTTGCAGAAGCTCGTTTGGAGTAGATCATGTCGGTGAACGGCCTACAATCGCCCTTCAGATGCGTCGACACGAATAGAAATTTGAGTATCTTACCCTTCAAACCGCAGTGCAATTAGGTAAACAATATACACGTATGTAGTAATGAGGAGTCCAGCTGGACGCTCGTACCTGTACGCAACCGATTAGTTCGAGTCCAATCAGCCAACCAAAGGACAATACCACAAGGCCGTCGCAGCAAAGCACATTGTACTGCCAACATACATAGGATCCCTCAAGACATTGAACGGGAAACCTTGCACGCGGTGATCCATCAAAATACCAAAGTAGTCTCCGAGGAAAGTTCCAGTCACTCCGAGAGCCCAGGTAGAAGTGACAACAAACAACTGGCCGATGGCGAACATGACAGTAGGCACAAGGGTATCATAAGGCGCAGGGAGCATAGGAACACGAGGTTGGTCGCTCAAGGCACGCTGATATCTGATGGGCGTCAAACGATGTCCAGCAGAAAATTCGTGCACTTTGAACATACAGATGGTCACGAATCATCCCGAACGAGAATATCATGATGGCTAAGAAGTAACATCCATAGCGCGCATTACCACCAAACATACGAGTGATTGTCTTGTTTCTGTACTCTGCGACACAAAAAACACGTGTTAATGGGAATTAAGGAAAATGAACCGAGATGTTCACCATTCTGGGCCACGATGTTCCAAGCTGTTGGATTAAACGCAATGGAGAGAATGGAGACATACAAAGATGCTGTGGACGTATTGACAACGGAAGAAAATGCGTCCATGCCTAGCCCAATCGCAATTCAACGCACTGGCAAGAGGGACGAGCTTCAAGCAATGAGGAAAATCGAAATTTCGATTCCGCGAACTTCCCACGGTCGATACATGTGTCCGCTCGCTTGACATTCGTGATAATGAATGTACATCACGTGCCAGAAGATACCAAAGCTATTCATATGTACTTCTATCCCTTATAATAATGGCGTTCCGACTAGAATTTTCACACCTTGACACTTTTGACCACTCCCTTTATCGTTCAGCACACGGTAGGGCTGCATGGATTTTGGATTGAAAGGGGTGCATGTTCTCGTGACAGGTCGTCCTTGTATCCCCTTCTACCATGACACTGCTAACCCGACACTGCCTGCACAGGAGCAAGTGGTGGCATCGGACTGGAGACTGTGAAATTGTTTTGTGGTGAGTCATTTATTCTCGACCGATAGGGTATTGAGTTGACGACGTTCAGCGCTGGGAGCGAATGTGACCGCACATTATAACTCGCAATTTGGTCCGATCCAGGAGCTTCTGGCATCCAATTCCAATCTTCAACATGTCCAGGCGAATCTGTCTCTCGAGACAGCCGTGGTGGCTATGTTTGAGTCGCTGGCCACTATGCCTCATGGCCCCGTACAAGTGGTCATCGTCAATCACGCCATATCCCGCACTTACCCGGTCCCCATTGTCAGGATGACTCTGGATCAATGGAATACCATCATAACAACCAACTTGACGTCGTCATTCCTGGTATGTAGAGAGTATTTGAAGTATCTGGAGATTGCGGCCCCCGATATCAAGGAAAAGGCGGCGATTGTACTGATCGGAAGTACTGCTGGGAAGTATGGCGAAGCCAACAACGGTGATTATGCCGCGACGAAGAGCGGTCAGTAATCATTTGCTCCCGATTTGATATGGACTCATCATGTTCTAGCAATGATGTATGGTTTGAACCTTACGCTGAAGAATGAAATCGTGAAGATAGCACCGAAAGGCAGAGTCAATTGTGTTGCCCCTGGCTGGGTTGTAACACCTATGGCTGAAGAAGTCCTGAAGGATCCTCAAACAGTGTGTCGCATATTAGCGACGTCAGTGATGCCATCGTGATTTCATCATGCCATTCATGCTTAATTTCGAACTACCGCAGGACTCCGCTTAAGAAGGTGGCAATGCCAATGGATGTCGCAACACAAATCGTTGTACTTGCCTCGTCTACTCTTTCTGGCCATGTCAGTGGTCAGGTGGTGATGGTGGAGGGTGGGATGGAAGGGAGATTACTCAACAAACCGGAGGACTTGCAGTAGATATTAAGCCTTGTGGAAATAGATACCTTATCAGCATTGTGTAACATGGGATATCAAGTGCTTCTTCCTGCATGCGCGTCTAGCATTCACTTACATCATGAGAGTTCAGTGGTGGAGGTTCTGCTTTGTAAGCAATCACTTGTTGTGTCCATGTAGCAGGACTGCTGGCATATTTACAAACCTCTTGATCCTGTACTTTTAGTTCTCTCTTCCAATTCTTACATCTTCCCGTTAATTTCAGCGAGTCAGAGACAATGGTATGCGATCATGGATCCTATTACTTTTGACACTAAACTTTTGGTTTTCTATAGTCTACCAACTGCAGGAGACGGCTTATCCGCGATTTCAAACGTCTCTCTAGTGACCCGCCAAGCGGCATTTCTGGAAGTCCATGCCCGGATAACATCATGATCTGGAACGCTGTCATATTTGGGCCTTGTAAGCCATGCGTCTCTATCTATGCCGTGTCTTCTGACCCTGTGCCACTTACAGCCGACACACCCTTTGAAGACGGCACATTCAAACTCCTGCTCACATTTGACGAATCCTATCCCAACAAACCACCAACAGTGAAATTCCTTTCCAGAATGTTTCATCCAAACGTGTATAACAACGGCGAACTCTGTCTTGACATTCTACAAAACCGCTGGTCTCCCACGTATGACGTCGCCGCCATCCTTACTTCCATCCAAAGTCTTCTGCACGATCCTAATCCAAACAGTCCGGCAAATGCAGAGGCTGCGCAGCTGTATCGAGAAAACATGAAGGAGTATGTAAGAAGGGTGAAGGCCACAGTTGAGGATAGCTGGTTAGATCCAGAGGATAAGATGATGATGGCCGATGGGGAAGGGGACGGGGAAGGCAGTAGAGAAGCTAATGCGACCTGATGACTTTTCTTCTCTTCTTTTGTATAAAAGGGGCTCATTGCTTTGTCTCAATCTACCAGATCACACCTGATTAATTTAATGGGCGTTTGTTTGTCACGCCATACCCGCCCGGATAATTCTTCTCTTCAACAATTCGCCGGTTGGACGCTGTCAATGACGTGTCGGATATGAACAGAGGATTAGGCTTGTACGATATGTAAACATTCTCATTTCCTCCTTCAATTTGACATGCTGTGGAGCTTCTAATCCAGCAGAAGGGGTACACGGCGTTTGAGCTTGACATCACCCTACTATGTCTTCGGGGCACTCAACCTGGTTCGATGTGGCATACAATTGTTTCAGACTAATTTACAGCGAGTCGGCTTACACGCCACTGTTTGGTCTGGGACTTCGCTGTTGAATCACAAATTGGTACTACATAGGCTACTCCGGTAACCTAGTTGATAGTACTACCGTACGTATCGCTGACAACTAGCGCAGCGCTTAATGCGCCTCCTGTTTACCCGCGTCCTCCGGAAACTTTGAAACGCTCTGGGTTATCCAGCCTTTGCCTACGCTTCTGGCATCGATTATTGTAATCTCCGGCAGAATTACATGCCCTAGATTATTCATGATGCCTTTGTTATCTGTTCGTCACTTGTCATGTGTTGACCTTGACCCCAGCGCCAGCATCGATATCCTATGACCATCATGCAACCCATAGTTGGGGATTATCTTAATGCACGCCGATGGTGCATGTTACGTGGTCCACTTATACAAGGAGCTCCCTGCGATCCTCTCTCGCAATGGTGCGATGGCATCCCCTCTCTGAGATGTTCCTAAAATTTTGACATTCTCCGCACACTTCTGACTACAGGCATAAACAAAATCTCCGAGTAGATAGGAACCCGAAGACGCTTGCCTCTCCACACCCATAGCTGATTTGGTCATCTGGCACTTGTAACCTAAGATATTTTCAGACAAGCCAGCGGCACTCATCAGCTCGTATCTGGCTTGTGGACATATATTCCGCTGATATCGTAACACTGAGGTACGCCAGGTTGAGAAAACTGAATGTCATTTTCTGATAATTTTCTCTCGCATAAAAGGACTAGTAGCTGTGATGTAGACGCGAATCTAAGCAGGCATAAGTACACCAGTGTGGCCACTCTTAGCTTCACATTCCCAAGATGTCTTCTGCACTCATCCAGTACACTCTTCCTGATCTACTTTCCCTCTATCCCTTCGACTTCCCCAAAGCCAACACCCACGCACAAGAGTGCAGTGCAGAGAGCAAGGAATGGATCAGCCGCTCCAACGTCTTCGATGAAAGGCGAAGTGCACTCCTGGAGAAGGCTCAGTCTGGGCTTCTCTGTGCCGTCGCGTTCCCCTATGCAGGGCGTGAGGAATTCAGAATGACCTGCGACTTCGTCAATTTGTTGTTCGTCCTCGATCACATTAGTGATCATATGAACGGACGGGATGCGCATGGCCCATGCGAAGTCTTTTATCAAGTCATGGCTGATCCTGACTTTAAGGATGATTCCATCTTAGCCAAAATTATGCTTGAGTAAGCAAATACTCTTATGCACTGTGTATCTTACTGACTGCACCGATTTCATAGCTTCCGTCAGGGCCTTCTCCGTTCTGCGAAACCGCAGTTCTTTAAACGCTTCCTGGACAACCTAAAGAGATATACCCAAGCTGTTGCACAGGAAGCGGAGCTGAGAGAAGCCGGAGAAGTCTACGATCTCATCAACTTCGTACCTTTACGTCGCGAAAACAGCGCCATCCGGTGTTGTTTCTCCTTTATTGAATTCAACTTCGGGATCGAGTTACCTGACGAGGTCTTCGACAATCCTGTCTTCCAGAGTGTCTACTTTGCGGCTGTGGACATGGTTTGCTGGGCGAACGTGCGTATTTCTAAAAAGAATTCCGAACAAAACTCGACACTTAAATTTGAACAGGACCTCTTTTCGTACAATGTCGAGCAAGCCATGGGTCACACCGGAAACAACATTGTCACTGTTCTGATGCAAGAGCAAGACGTGGGAATTCAAGAGGCAGCGGACTGCATCGGAGTTGTCTTTAAGCAACTCATGGCTCGCTTCCTGAAGGACAAGTCTCGTTTGCCTTCCTGGGGAGCGGTCATTGACCGCGATGTTGCGCTTTACGTCAAGGGACTCGCAGATTGGGTCGGTGGAAACCTGGTCTGGTCATTCCAGTGTGCCAGATATTTTGGAACAGCCAACAATGTTGCGCTACTCAGTCGTTTGGTGACTCTGTACCCTAAGGATACTGAAGATGAGTAATAGTAAGTAGGGATAGCTTTTGTACTATGTGATCGATACATTCATATGATTGTGGGGCCGCGTGTACTTGGTTTTTCTCAGCTTCACCGTATCTCCACATACGTAAACCCGTGTGCGTCTGCAAAAGAAATAGCGCCAAAAGATTAGAAGATGCGAAAACCCCAGTAAACCGAAGGCAGTAAGATCGAGTGATCCGGGGAGACCGAGTGAGTAATAGACTCATTGAGATCGATGAAACCGCGGGTCTCCGGTATGAAGTGTAGGAGCGGACAAAATTCCCAGCTTCAAACAAGGTTTTCAACGTTACCTTTCGCTTTCAAACACGAGTGATTCGTTTTCGGACAAGGTAATTTCACATTCGATTTCGATTTCTCTTTCAACTTGGGAATTGCCGCCTGGCGTCGGCATTAACCTTGCTTGCTGCCAGGGATACCACCAGCCCTCCGGCGTTTCAGCAAAGCAGCATATCAATTTATCTTTTGACGTCTTTACGTAGAAAATTTCGCATACCACCGACGA
>KV448664.1:3468-13588 GCA_001658105.1 Rhizopogon vinicolor AM-OR11-026
AGCAGGCTGTCAGGTTCTGCGATAGAATGCGTAACTGCCCAATCAGCGTGTTTGGGGCCATTGTTTGAACCCCTTATCCCACTCTTCATGCCTACTCTTCTCGGGATTTGTTCCCGATCCAACAAGGTGTTCACCAGACGAGCGAAGGCATGCATCTTCGCTATCATTACACACACCCCATCCCCATCCATCCTACCATTCCTCGTGAAATCACTCGACCGCCAGTCGACATCGCTGCGTTTAGTAGCCGCAGAGGGCGTGCTTACTTATGTGAAGTCCTCAAACACCCCTATTATTGCAAACGATGCGCGTGCGCGACTTGTCGAGAACGTCATCAGAGTGACTGCCGAGGATGCGAGCGCAGACCTAAGAACAGCAGGGAAAGCGCTTTTCGAGGCGTACAGGGCCTGTTTACCTAACTGTGTAGCGAGGTTCGTCCAAGATGCTTTGATTATTGACGACGTCTCACATATACCACACAGTTTCATCGCGTCCTTAAACCCCGTCGTCAGGAAGCGCTTGGTAACGGCTGCTTTGGGGTCGGCATCAAAAGTGCACCCACGCGGTCATTCGACGACAGCGAGAGCAAGGCCCGTCGGGTCCATCCAACCTCAGAAGAACACTTCTAGCAAACATACAGAGCGACAAGTCAATCCTCTCTGCTCTCTGCTTCCACGAGATACACGAGTAGTGAAACCCATAGCTTTATCGAATAAAGTGACCTCTGCTCGCCAGGGCACTTCGATGCCAGTCGCATCATCTAGTACGCAGAGTAGGAAGGATGTTGCACGTCCCCTAGTCTGCACAGTCCCAATCACTCAGCGCCGGGTAGGGAACGCACCCGTCACTACAAAGACCAATGCGACCCCTGTCGTGGTTGCCACAGGCAGGCTATCATCTCGAATGGGACCATTGCCAGTGGCAAAAGCAGAGCATCCCGCGACGAGAGCTACGAGTTCTAGGATTCCCCAGTTGCGATCACGTAGTCCCTCTACAGAAGTCGAGGTGAAGCGCAGACTCGTAAAGAGATTTCTGCATCGCGATCGAGCAAGGAAGCTGTACGGAGGAAAAAGCCGGTGTTGGAAGGAGGGTCTGTGACTCAGCGCACGAAGCCTGTTGTCAAAGCGCCGGAGAGAAAGCCCGTGAATGAAGGCCCCAAGTCCGTTGTCAAGGCGCCTGCGGTACGCTCAAAGATGGAGAATAGCAAGCCAACGCCGGAGGATAGACCATTGCCTCCTGACCATGCTTCATTGCGTCCACGTCGTCAAAGAGACTTCCTTACCTCTACTCCGCGCACATCCCTGTCGTCGTCGCTGTCCCCTCCAGAGATTTATGGGGCTGAATCCATCTCGCATATACACTCTCCGAACAGCAGCAAGTTCGCATGCCTTGAGGGATGCGAGTTGCGACAAGTCTTGGATTGGTCGTTGGACGATGTGTCCTTTGTGAAGGCGCCTTCGGTAGGGATGGAGAATCGTAATAGTCGCAAACCTACGCCAGAGGGTATACCCTTACTCCTTGACCCCACTGTGTGGCCTCCTGCAGTGCCCCTGGCCTCTTCCTTAGTCTGCACTCCGCGTCAGTCACGACAGCTTGAACCAGTACAAGCTACTCATGACGTGTTTGTGCCACGAGACGTTAATCATCTCTCGCGGCTATGTCGTCTCCGAAGAGCACCATTTTCGACCACGCCGTCAAAGACCCTTCATTACCTCTACCCCACGCGCGTCTCTTCCTGCATCGCTGTCATCTCCAGATATTTCTGGAGCTGAAGTCATTGCGCATACGCACTCTCCGAACGGCAACGCATGTTTTGAGGGCTGCGAGTTGCGACAAGTTTTAGATTGGTTGGACATGTAAATGGACGATGCGACGATGCTGTAGCTAGCTGATTGGAATTGGAATATATCTAAGAGGGCGGAGGACGTTTGATTGAGCCAAGGTGAAATTCTTCGGGAGCTGTTAACAGCGTAATGTTGGTCCTATCCTGGGAGACATTGAGACGAGTATAATGCCTCACAATCAACATGTTCGGCCAGACCAGGCGTAACTATGCAATGGTTACGCGACTTCAAAACTTCAGCGATGATCGATGAAACTGCCGCTAGGTAGAGAGAGTCTGTGATGATATGCTGAAAGATAACGAAAAGATGAAATAGATCCTTGCAGGCTGATTTAGACTTGCAAAGCCTCCATATCACGAGTACTTCGGGCGAGATAATCGTCATACAAGTCTTGATAGAGTGCTGCACATTGAAATACATAAATTAAACATAAGCGCCCCGCATAGTATCGTCTGAATCCATTAAGTTCTTACCGGGAATGTTGGCTTTAGTGCGAAACCACGCAGTCACTTCTCGGTTGTGTGCGATAGCCGAGAGCTGAGCGTGTTTGACAGTGCCTACATGTTGTTGTACTTGGGTTAAAGAACAACCTTCGATTCCCAGCCAAAATCCATACCTGAAACATGAACAACATAGGGAATTACCCTGACGTCATCTATGTCAGTGAGAAGAGTAACTGCACCCCATGCAATTCGATGGTGCAACGCGAATAATACAAAGGTTCGTGGTAGGTGAGAAGTACTTTACTAGTGGGATAATAAGTTCAAGTTGAGGGGCCATGAAAAGAACTGACGCACCAATCAATGACATCCCCACTACTCCCCATCCAGCATCGCCAAAGTTTGTCATGACACTATCACGTAGAGCGTCGTAGATCTGTTTTCCATCCAAAGATCGCATATTAAGTGATCCTGCCTTACTAGACGCATCCACCGTAGATATGTCAATGAATTCGACAAGAAGCCAGCGATTCTAGTTTAACAACTTGGAATGAGTGCTACAAGACATCTACATAGAAAGAGTTTTATCTTGAAGTGAACCATATCTCGAGCTGCAGCACGGGCGCTTCGCAGTCAATGGGCTAGGATGCCGATGTTGAACCTGTTAGTCGCTGTGGTCGATCGTAAGCAACTTAACAAGGGGCTTAATTGTTGCGCCCGTTTGTTTAAAATTGTCACGTTGAATTCACAGCAATGTCGATGTGAGTGAAACCTTCAATGTTCAATATTCAATGTTGAAGTTTGGAGAGATGAATTCATCTCGTCGTCGTGACACCAGAAAATGAATACGAAGTCACTGGTCACGCGTCACCCACTCGCACAAGCCAGACCGATCCTTTATAATCCACTGGACACACTTGAATAAGAGGTTCGAATGTATATCCATGCTCATGTCCACGTGTATCTATGTAGCTCACCTAGGAGTTGTATCATGTTTTGCAGGTAGCAGGATTCAGTCGTAGAGCGCATCAACGACGTCTGGAGTCTATGATTCAGAGCTCGCAGAACGATTGTCTTCCTTCGTCACTCAAGGTCTGCCTAGGGGAGACCACTGTACTGCGAGAATCTGAAGAACGCAAGAGCAGCATCGGAACATACTCGCTTGGAAGATGATGAATGAGGTCCTCTAAGCCAGACTGTCGTCCATCAATATTCGGTATGCAATAGATACATTATCCACGGCTTTTGCGGAGCAATCTCACAGAGACGATAGATATACTAACATAAAAATACATCTATGCGCAATGAGCGATAATAGGCATGATAACCGTGTCTGTAGCCTCAATCGACAACTAAGGGGATGCAGGCAAAGAGACAAAAATATCACGACACATGTAGACGATCATCCAGATGCCAGGACAGCTCTTGAGTATGACCCGCAGTAAACTTATTGCAATTCGAAATAACCACCGTGGCCAGTGTAGCATCCGGCGTTGCACGATCCGTGTACTGAACACGTGCACTCAAGGCTTCTACCAGCGCATCTCCCGAGAACTGCTGGCAGCTGTACATCCGGAGAACGGAAAGCTTGGGCAGCCGCACTCTCATCTGGTCTCCGTTCTGCTTCTCCCCATCTCCATCCCCATGAGCAACAGGTGCGAACAGGGCAACTACCGAATCTGACATATCAGAACCGACAATGGAGAATTGCTTCAGGTCTGGAAGCTTGTCAAAGACCCAGCGGAAGTCTTTGGTGCGCATGTCTGAGAGGTCCATGTCTAGGATCTCGAGTGGAGGGCGTGAGCGCGATAACAGTTTGCGGAGGCCCATGCCAGTATGAAGGTCACTGTGTGGGGACTGTGAGAAGTCGTGGGACTCATCATCGCTGTCGCCTTCTTCAGGGACGTGATATGGTTCGAGCTCAAAGTCCACGTTGATATGACGGAGATGGAGCTCTCGCAATGCAGGGAGGTAAAGGTGGGAGAGGATGCTGCGCTGGTTGCAAATTTCGTCAAGGAGGAGGGTGTGCAATCGCGGAAGGGCGACTGCAGGGGGGGATGCATCGAGGGTGCTTTCATCATTAGCAAAGCCATGAAAGTACAAGTGCTCCAAGTTGGGGCAATGAGCGAGAAAACGAAGGAGGTCTGGAGATCGAGCGCTATATTCGTGTGGAGTCTCTGTGATGTCGAGAGATGTGAATAACAATGGGTTCACCATTTCTGCGTGGGGCAGTTTAGTGGTAACTATTTTCATGGATATGTGACGATATGCAGCACTTCCGCAGGAGAAAAAGACGTTGTGGTCTTTATCTTCCCCTGCGAGGTCCTCGAAGGGAGTCTTGAGAAGTATATCAAGATGATGGAGTATACGACGAGGGGATGAGAGTGTGAGGTCAGATAAGGATGTCTCGAATGATCTTCCATCATAAGTGATAACGCAATGCATCCAACGAGCAATGTGGGGGAAGAAGCATGACATAATGGGCAACAGTCGCTCAAACTCTGACATCCTGAGGACTACATTGAATGGAAGAGGTGATGATCGAGCGACCCACAGCTCCGCCTGTGCACGAATGGAAGAGATAGTGCGCCTTGACTCCAGTATGACGATTGTCTGCCATATGCAAGGGGAGGAGAATATCAACTCTCTCCACAAACGGCATACTTTGGATAGTGTGAGAGGGATGTGCCAGTCGCCTGTGAGGCTACAAGTTGAAAAAATTTCGTTGAGTAGTTCTGGAGGCAAGGATGCCAAGTGAGGAGAACAGGCGTCGGTGGATATGATCATGGGCACTTGCAGGTCTGAATGGGAGCGTACGTCAGATAATAAGCGTTTACATAAGCAGAGGGAAAGAATTTGGTTTCAAGTTCGGCGCTGAAATTTGAAACATTGCTCGACGTCGTGAGAGATACTCATGTAAATGATCCTGCCTGCACTGGAGCGTAGGGTGCCAAACCTGCAGAGAAATATTTGAACTGGGAGGACACGCCATCATTGATGATTGTATTCTGGAATGAAATCGCAAACTCCGGCACTTGATAGCAAGAAGTTCAAATTTCCAAATATCCAAGGGATTCAAGCAGTCGAATAAGGATTTGTTCAAAAAAAAAACGTATTGAAGCAAGCAAGTTAACGTGTGCTAAGTAACTCCTAGCAAATTGCAAGAGGGTGGTGGTGCTGACATAAGTTCAGAACTGCACAGACGGTGGCTGAATTCGAACTCAGTCCTGAACTCTAATTCGCAAAGTCGTACACAACCCCGACACCTCGTCGCGCGAAACGTTCCGCGTTACATTCTTCAAGGTTCCTCAAGGTCCTCCTTCAAACTATCCAATATGCCAGGAGTTAGGGATATCAGGTATATCTTTAAGCTATCTTCAATCGAGCAACATCAAATCGTCATCTCTCTCCTTATAGCGCAGACGCTTTCATTACTGCATACGCTTCCCATCTCAAGCGGTCGGGCAAGCTTGAGGTCCCCATATGGGTCGATCTCGTCAAAACTGGGTCATACAAGGAGCTTGCACCCTATGACCCTGACTGGTACTACGTTCGTGCAGGTGCGTCATGCTCAATAACCCAGATCAGAGAACACTTTTTAACAAAGTCATCCAAATCAGCTGCCGTTGCACGACACATCTACCTCCGCAAAGACGTCGGTATCGGCGCATTGACAAAACTCCACGGTGGCCGCAACAGACGCGGTAACCGCCCATCACACCACGCCGACTCTTCTGCTTCCGTACAAAGAAAAATTTGTCAATCCCTCGAGAAGATCGGTGTCTTGGAGCAGACCGACAATGGCGGACGACGGATAAGCCAGGATGGTCAGCGTGACTTGGACCGTATCGCAACTGCTGTTGTTGAGGCTGCAAAGGAGGACGAAGATGATGATGATGACGTTGAGGGCGAAGCGGAAGAGGAGGAAGAGGACGACGAGTAAATCCATATCCACCGCCACTTGCTAATCGCGCTTCTCCCATTCTCTGCGCGTGCTCACACATCGGGTGTTATGATGATACGGTATGATGCATGCATATTAAAATATGGCACTTCACTGCTTTCCACACCACATAACATTGTTCTGGCTAAATATCTGTGGTAGTTTACCATCCAGTGAGTGCTGTCTTGTCACCATTCGTCGTGCAATGCTGTCTCCATGCTCCAACCATCTGCATATTTACTTTTGAGGCGTTTCGACACTGATTATCACAGGGTCCGGGTGCCTAGTTACTCGACAGCACACCCTGGGTCCCTGCATTCGTTTTCCTTGTTCAATTTCAGGTGATAATCACATTGTTCCCCTCGTCCTTCGCACTATGCAACCCCTTTTATCCCGAAGTCGAATCATGCTGACAGAAGGGAAATGTGATGTACGGGAGTGCAATGACTTTGATCGAAATTGGGCTCTCAAAGAATCAACAGTGGACGCCAATGATACAAACGCAGCGCAAGAACAGAGATTAGCATCATTCTCCTCGTCCGCTTGAGTGCCCCCCCAGAAGCTCGGATGAGTGACGTTAGTGCTTCAACCTTCTTGGTTCCTATTATTCTATTGAGAACACTATTTAGGAGCTTCGCGTGTGGAAACGTTGAAGAACAAACAAAACATTTTCTCTTAGCATCTTGGCAATGCTGACGCCCACAGTCCAGTTTCACACATTGCGAAACAGTGTCACTCTGCCCCGACGGGAGACAACATCGCTGACCACGACTCTGGAATGAATCTACGGTCAATAGCTCCCGACAAGTTTAGCCTTTCACCTTGCCAGATCCAACGTTCTACACCGCCCTATGAATATGTGGATATCACAGAAAACAATCCAATTCCAATCGGCTAGCTATACAGCATCGTCCATTTGCATGTCCAACCAATCTAAAGCTCCCCGCAACTCGCATCCCTCAAAACATGCGTTGCTGCTCGGAGAGTGCGTATGCGCGATGACTTCAGCTCCAGACATATCTGGAGACGACAGCGACGAAGAAAGAGAGGCGCGTGGGGTAGAGGTGATGAATGGTCTTTGACGGCGTGGTCGAAATGGTGCTCTTTGGAGACGACACAGCCGCGAGGGACGATTCACGTCTCGCGGTACAAGCACATCATGAGTAGCTTGTACAGGTTCAAGCTGTCGTGACCGATACGGAGTACAGACCAAGGAAGAGGCCAGAAGCACTGCAGGAGACCATACAACGGAGTCAGAGGGCAAGGGTATACCCTCCGGCGTAGGTTTGCGACCATTAGGATTCTCCACCCGTACAGAAGGCGCCTTGGGAACGGATACATCGTGCAACGACAAATCCAAGATGTGTCGCAACTCGCAACCCTCAAAGCATGCGATCTTGCTGCTGTTCGGCGAGTGCATATGTGGGATGGATTTAGCGCCATAAATCTCTGGAGGGGACAGCGGCGACGAAAGAGATGAGCGCGGAGTAGAGGTAAGGAAGTTTCTTTGATGGTGCGGGGGTACTGGCTTGCGATTCTCCATCTTCGAGCGTACCGGAGGTGCCTTGACAACTGGCTTGGGGCGCTCAGTCATAAGTCGTCCCTCCGGTGCTGCTTTGCGGGCATTAGGATTCTTCATCCCACATAGCGTCGAACGTATCGACGGTGCTTTGACAACGGGCTTCGTGCCCTGAGTCACAGGCCCTCCTCCCAACACCGGCTTTCTCCTCCCTGCAGCTTCCTTGCTCGATCGTGCTGCAACAACCTCTTTACGAGTCTGCAATGACGTCTTCACCTCGACTTCCGTAGAAGGACTGCGTGATCGCAACTGGGGAATCCGAGAACTAGTAGCTCTCGTCGCGGGATGCTCTGCTGTCGCCACTGGCGATGGTCCCGTTCGAGACGATGGCCTGACGGTGGCAGCCACGGCAGGGGTCGCGTTGGTCTTTGTGGTGACAGGCGCGTTCCCTATCTGTCGCTGAGTGGTGGGGACTAGGGGACGTGCAACATCCTTTCGTTTGTTTCCACTCTGCGTAGATGATGGGATTGGCACCGAAGTACCCTGGCGAGCAGAGGTCACTTGTTTCGACAAAGTGATCGGCTTGAGAGGATTGACCTCTCGCTCTGTGTGTTTGCCAGAAGTACTCTTCTGAGATTGGGTGGACCCAATGGGCCTTGCTCTCGCTGTCGTCGAATGACCGCGTGGGTGCACTTCTGATGCCGACCCCAAAGCAGCCGTTACCAAGCGCTTCCTGACGACGGGGTTTAAGGATGCGATGAAACTGTGTGGTATATGTGAGACGTCGTCAATAATCAAATTATTTTGGACGAACCTCGCTACACAGTCAGGGCCCTGTACGCCTCGAACAGCGCCTTCCCTGCTGTCCTTATGTCCGCGCCCGCATCCTGGGCAGTCACCCTGATAACGTTCTCGACAAGACGCGCACGACCATCGTTTGCAATAATGGGGGTGTTTGAGGACTTCACATAAGTAAGCACGCCCTCTGCGGCTACTAAGCACAGCGATGTCGACTTGCGGTTGAGTGATTCCGCGAGGAACGGCAGAATGGATGGGGATGGAGTGTGTGTAATGATAGCGAAGATGCATGCCTTCGCTCGTCTGGTGAACACCTTGTTGGACCGGGCACAAATCCCGAGAAGAGTAGGCATGAAGAGTGAGATAAGGGGTTTAAACAATGGCCCCAAACACGCTGATTGGGCAGTTACGCATTCTATCGCAGAACCTGACAGCCTGCTACGCTCCGACAGCATAGCAAGTTTCAGAGGTCTGGACATGGAGCGAATACCGGCAATCATTTCTGCTGGAAAGTTGCAGCCGCCGATATTGCAGCATTCAGTGAGCTGGACTATGCCCTGCTCGATCTTATCCCAGGACTCTTCTGTCTCTGGAATGGACACTCTCTGACAGATATCCTGAAGTTCTCGTACTAGAAATGATGGCAAGGAGATTATTCTGGACATGTTTGAAGCTTTAGAATGAAGATGCGGTTTAAGAGATGGATGTGGTTAAGAAGTGAAACATATTCTCGATCATAGGGGACCTTGGGTCAAAGTTAGGAGACTCTCCCACGCTTTCCTACTGAGCGGCTGATCACGTGATCCTTTTTACTACATGCACATTGCAAGCTTCATGTGGTTGCGAGGATTTATTTCATCTTTTTCTTTGGTCCCATCTAGTTCTTTCAACGTGTTGCCCAGATTTCTGTCAGTAGCTCCAGCCAATGTCCTTCCATCATCGAAGCTGCGCAACCATTCAATGGCATCGCGATCTCTGCTGACTCGGAGACGTAGTATGGGATTGTTTATCTTTGAGAATTCCGGCCCGTACTAATCAGCGAAAGAGGATGTGCATATTTCCCTAGCGAACAGTACAAAGTGCTCTTTCCCTCCCATGTTGTTACCTTAATCTGGATATACTTCATGTTTGTCTCACTGGAATTACAAAATCATCAAGATATTTCAGTTTCGTGGTGCGAGTTCTGCTCGACCATGACTAAGATATATTTATACTGGCAAGTGTTTCAGAGGCGACTTACTGAACGCTTGTTGCTAAGGTTGTGCTCGTCACCGGTTTCATACATTTGTTGGAGTTCGTGGTCACATGACGAGCTCGACGCTACTGTACAGTTGTGGCTGAACCTTATTTCGTCGGTTTATCTAGCGTATCTACTGTTTTGTATACCTTACGCGTTTGTTCACGGGTTCCCTGTAAACCTGAGTTGGTCTTACTTCGGAAGCACGCGCCTGAGACTTGCGGAAACTCAATAACATTCACACCCCCTTCGATTACACCGCTTCGATGTCGTTCATTCGTGTCTAAACTTAGGCTAATCTCAGCCAATCTTGGCGTTCTCTGCTCGAGGTACGAGAGC
>KV448665.1:0-17279 GCA_001658105.1 Rhizopogon vinicolor AM-OR11-026
GGGCCACTATCGGGGCCGGGTGCCTTAGGGCTCCGCCCAAAAACTATCAATCATTGCATTCAATGCATACATTCTCTCACTCAATGTTCCGCGCGAGAGTGCCACTCAAAGTTGGAGGACATCAGCCCATTTTCCCGGAAGACGCCAGTACAGCATCACCGCACAAGTCTGTTTGGACCGCTCGTGCACCACGATGTTCTTTGCAACCATTGCAGCCATTAGCGACGATATACATGACGGCGGGACTCGTCCTGAAACACCCATGTTACAATGAGCATTCGGAGATAAAGATGGAGTTGATGGCAATACGCACGGTTTATCCTCTTATTGCAAAGGATCTCATCTCAATCGCCACCTAGAACTTCCGCGTCCTCGACCCGGGGGACGAAGAGCCGCCTGTATCGCGCGTACGTCAAGATGAGGCGAATCTATTGCTTGGTGAGGTGCGCTTGGGTGTTCGGGTTCGGCTGCTCGCTGTCTGGTGGATATGAGGAGGTGCCTATGTGAAGATGGGAGGCGCTGAGGGGATTGACGGCAACAAGAATTCTAGTAAGCGGGTGGGCTCGTCAATCGGAATGCAAGGTGGACTCAGGCCCAGGGCCATGCAAAACGCCGCATCGCAAATTTGGTTGCCCCTGCCACTAGCAGCATTTACACTCTGTGGATCACTCACAGCTACACTTCAGCTGTGTCCGACGGTCTGCGCTCGCTTCCTAGCTCACTTCGGAGTCGGAAGTTTGACAGGTTCGAGCAAGCCTTTCGGTCCGGAAAACCCTGCTCACCTACATAAACCTTTCCTTTTTCATTATATTCACACTGAATCACCTGTTCGTAGTTAATATTTACCTTACTATAATCTGTCTTTCACTCTTTCCTACGACACCAAAATGTGCTACTTCAAGTTCTACTATATGATACAAGCTCATCAATCCAGCACAAACGCTGCATAGTACTTGGCGAGTGAGTTAGTATTTTCCCACTGCACGTCTGGGCTTCAGATTATGTAGGAGACACCAGAGAATGCCTTAATTTTCAGCCTTCTCTCACAAGGATCTCCTCTTCCATCCAACTTTCATCCTCGCCATCTCCCGCTCGCACACACAAGAATGCTGACCTGCTCAATCTTGAAATCCGCATCTTTGAGGGTGCTTCGAGAATCGATTACACATTTGTCGCAGCGAGTCTGGTCCAGGAGATGCTCTCATTTATGTCAGTGCATCTGATGGCTCTCCGACCCCTGCCGCTTCGAAGGCTCGCTTCACTGACCGTGCATTACTGTCAGCGGATAATACAAGCAAGATGCTTGGGCGTGGTATAGCATGAGCTGCGCAATACGCCAGAAATAATACTCAGGAACAACTCAGGAAGCACATAAGTGCGAGATACGCTCCTGTTCGTATGGTTTTCTATGTCATGATGTGCAGTATTTGAAGGAGAAATGAGAGATGACAGGTAGTGATTCCCATTCTGAGAGCTAATAGCCGGAGACAAGCCCATTGGATCGGAACATTAGACGTTTCCCGAACCTACCTAAACGATCAGAGCACGAAACGTCCCTTAACCTGCTTGGACGAGATCCCATTTAATGATGTCCAGCACCGAGAATGACGTTGCTTTGTGTTCAGGCACCAGCTGGATGGGATTATTTTGGTGAGCCCACTTCCCCCGAGTCTGTTGTGGTACCTTATTATATCTTCCTGACGAACCACGGAAAATTCCGAAGGACCTACATATCTTCCTGTGTGTTTATTATTACAAGCTCATTGATACCTTCAGCGACCCAAGTACGTGGGATGACTGCTGGCACCAAGCTTAAGTGGGTCCTATTTTTGTTTAAAAATTTGGCCGTACATTGCAAACTTCTACATAGCATACAGGTGACTGATAAATCCACTTGTTACTTCCCCTGTTAGGTGCTGCGGTTGGCTTGGGACGAGGTCTGTTTAGCTAATACAAACAGTCATAAAGCTTATTGTCGTTGAGACAAGCTAAACTGGCACCTACCCGCCCCAATGCAATTCGGCGATTGTACATTTATCATGACACACTCGCCCAATGAATTACCGCTAAATATTATGCTGTCGCGGCCATACTCCGCTGGCTCTGGCATCACCGATGGGGGCTGCAAGAGCGTAGGCTTCGCTGTCGGAGCGACATTGTCTAACTTGACTACGGCTTGTGTTCTAGTTGAGTCTTCTGTTGTAAGATAGATTTGCAGAACTTACCGGAGCCGGTGCAGTGACTTGAAAAAATGTTAATGGTTCCCCCCACGGCAATGCGGTTGTTCTGTATGATGATGACGCAGTTGTTTGGGTTCAGCGGTGACTGCTTGATACTCCGCAGGGGAGTGCCATCAGCCATCGAAGCATGAACAGACGAAGTATGTTGGAGTGAGACGAGGGGAAAGGGGGACTCAGTTGAAGAATTCTAGTGGAAGCACTCATTGCACAGATGAGGGTGTCGATAAAGAAGGAGGATGGTGCATATTATCTGCAAGAGGAGGAGTACTTTTTAAAGGTATCCATATTGGCGCCTCGTATACAGGGCTTGGACAAGGGCAATGCCAGGATTAATCTCTCGGTACGCTTCCCCGGATGGAAAACAGGTGTGTAACGTGCGCGCAGTACCTTTTAAAGATAATCCATATCATCGCCTCGTGTACAGGGTGGTGTACAGGCGCCATGATTAATCTCCCGGTACGCTTCCCCGGAGGGAAAGTGAGTGCGTGCGGTCTGAAAGAGGAGTAAAGGTATCCATATTAGCGCCTCATGTACAGGGTGGCGGACAATGATGACGCCGGGATTATTATCTTGGTACACTTCCCTCGATGGAAAGCGAGTACGTAGCGTGTGATCTGAGAGCATTAGGGCACGGAGCAACCGGAGTGGACGCCCAAGATAAGAACTTCGCTGGGTGGTGAGTGAACCAGAGTTCATGTTGCCCTCATCGCCGTGACAACTTCAATTAAACGCCAGTGCATCTTACGTCCCTCGGCCAGTTATACGAGAAATTTCAACCATAGACCATCTATGTATATTCTACAATATACTTCACCAGAATACAATCGCGCCTTCTCGACCACAGGAATATCTTCAGGTAACATCGACTCTACGGAGAGCCGATATTGACGACCAGCTTGGTAAGTGGAAAGGAGTAGACTATAGTATATGCTTTGCGCTATTTTTGTCAGAAACAGGGGTTTGGGGATGCTGACAAGTTGACTGAGCTAGAAAGGAAACTCGGCTATGTATGCATGAATTGGAAGCTATGGACTCCGGAAAACCGCGACAGAGCTATACTGACGGAAGTTCTTATATCACGGCATCTAAAACACCCCGGGTATATAGATTATATGTGGGACGCAGCCAATCATCAATCGTGATGATGGTCTACAGTGTACATTATTGATAGCCCTCTTTTTCCTTATGGGGGAAGCCACGATGTAGGCATGCATTTTATTCATTCAGGACGCAGCCAATCACGGGCTACGCTATTGAAGCCGCAGTGTCCTGATGGGGTACTACTATGGTTTGGATTGTGCCTTGCCATAAATATTTGGGACGCAGCCAATCAGTGAACATGATCGAGAGTCCTCTTTTCCTGATGGAACTACTAAGGTTTGGATTGTGACCTACGCTATAAGAAGAAACGTACTGCAGACAAGGCTTTAAAAAGAGGAAATACTCCTCCTACTTTCCAGCACCCATATATTTCTGCAATGCATACTTCCACTGAAACATCTTCACCCAGAGCTGTAAATGAGCCTCATTTGCCGCTCGACATCATGCAACCACAAGATGCTAGTGTCACACCAACATCGTCGTCCGATCGTACTTCCATAGCTGATGGCACACTCCCTCCAAATGTGCAGCGGACCCCGAGCAACTGCATCATCATCATACAAAACAATTGTATTGCGGAGGGAGGAACCATCAACATATTTTCAAGCAACTGCACCGGTTCCAGTGAGTTATGCACGTGACCTGACTTACCAGAAAACTCACTTAGTCAACAAGCCGTGACCATGTTAGACCATGTAGTTGCCCCAACTAAAGAGCCCACGCTCTTGCAGCCTCCGCTCACGATGCAGCCAGAGCCAGTGGAGCTTGGTCGTGACAGCATAGTATTGAGCGGCAACTGGTTTGGCGAGTGTGTCATGATCAATGTGGGATCACCCAACTGTACTGGAGCCTGTGAGTCAACTGGTTTACCTGAACGAAAAGAGAATTTATGATCCTTTGCACCAGTAAAACAAACCGTGAATGGCGTCCCAAAATAACCGCAGCATCTAGCTAGCGGTGGGTAGAAGTGATTTACTAGTGGTCTCGTGGTTTGCCTTAACCAGTAGCCCATGTAAACAGTAGTAGGAATGGAACGCTGTCTTCGTGGATTGTGAATAAGAATGCAAGTCGCACATCATCTCAGACTGCACTATAAATTGTCCTACTTGGTGGCAGCAAAGAACCTCACACCTTCGCCGTCCGCAACTCCTATAATTTGTGCTCGATTGGAGCGCATGAGGATTGTGATAGCTCGACGTAAGAGTGGTATAGGAATGTCGGAAAGCGGCGACGGAATGGGAGGGTCTGAAATCTCATAAAAAGTGAGGATGGTGTTGAGCTGACCAGTGGCTGTTGCCTGTATGTGACAAGACAACGTTAGAGGTTAACTGCCACTATAGAAACTTGGCTACGTACCCATGAATGGAGAACATCAGCCCATTCTTCCGGAAGACGTCAGTACAGAATCACCGCACGAGTCTGTTTGGGCGGCTCGTACACCGCGACGTTCTTTGCAGCCATTGCAGCCATCAGCGACGATATATATGACGACGGGACTTGTCCTGAAACACCCGTATTACAATGAGCATTCAAAGATAAAGATGGAGTTCACAGCAATACGCACGGTTTATCCCCTCATTGCGAAGGATCTCATCCCAATCGCCACCCGGGACTTCCGCATCTTCGACCCGGAGGATGAAGAGCCGCCTATGTCGCGCATATGTCAGGATGAGGCGGATCCATTGCTCGGTGAGGTGCGCTTGGGTGTTTGGGTTTGGCTGCTCGCTGTCTGGTGGGTGAGAACGATCAGAGTCTAGATAAGAGGGACGCGTATGTGAAAAAGGGAGGGGCTGAGTGGATCGACGGCAACAGGAATCCTAGTGAGCAGCAGGTAAGTTTATCAGTCGGAATGTACAAGATGTTGCCGTGATTTACCTGAGGGAGTAGTGTGGGTGGAGAGAGCCATGCGCAGCAAGCACTTGGTAGCCACTTGTTGATGGTCTATAGACTATCCCGAAAGGAGGCACGACTGTAGGGTTAGAGTTAGGACTTTGCGACAGCGGCTGTGCAGCACGTGGCGTCTCTTGTCTCCGCACCTCATAGTGCTCGCGCCGTGCTCCAGCAGGCTCGAGCCTGCCGCCTTCAGCTTTTCTTTTCCCCACCCTCCACTCCCTTATCCTTCGCTCTCTCTTGGATCCTCGCAGCCTACTTTTATTACAATTTTTCCGCGATACCTTTTTACTACTAGTAGTGTTACCTGGGTTCTTGACTACAGCTACATAGTTACATCCATCCTCTAGAGGCTTGGATGGCGGTACCTAGACCTTCAGAGTCTGAGGCTGCGAGGTTGCCCACCCACCCTCGCAGCTCACCTCGGCTCATCTTCACACAGGTCGGGACCGCTATCGGGGCCGGGACCCCTTCGGGGGCTCTGCCCAAATAGCTACCTGCATCTTACCAACGCAAACATTCTCTCATCGAATGCGGCACAATAGCGCCACGCAAATTTTGCGGAAAGTGGTACTTTCGGATTATGTGGGGTTTCGCATGAGGTAGAAGGAGAACCCGCAACGGATGAACTAGTTAGGTGGCGTCGCAGTCGTGGAGGAACTGTCAGACCTTTTGAGGCATAGAGAAAGAACAATGCAAGGACTTGATTCGACAGTGATGACGGTTCAAGGTATTACATGAAGTCCAGGTATGGCCAAGATTCTCGATTTCCGACGGCAGATGAAGAGAAATTTTTTGAAACCCAGAAATGAGCGCTTTACATACCTGTGTTACAATCAAGATACTGATGCTATGATGCAACCTGCGATAGTGGTATTGGCGGGCGTAGTACATATAGTAAGTACTTGACTTAATCCCTCGATTACTTTACCTCGTGGTAGCGTAGCCGGGTAGCGGCAGCACACATGCGCTGAACCCCAGAATCAAAATATTTTCTGAACGACCATCTAAGGTACTTCATCCTGCCAATTAAAGATTCTCCGTTCCTTCCTTCTTATTTCGAGAGTCAACCAGGTATCGCGACAGGTAATTGTCTCATGGATACGTATTCCGAAGGCCTCGAACAGTTCAATGACTGCTCTCGCTTCGAAACATTGCCTCAACCTCGGTGCATTCAGTATCTCTCGTTACGAGAATATCAAAGTCCGTGGATAAGATAGGTTTAGAACATGAACTGCGCCGGCTGAGGCAAAATCAGGTTTGACACCCAGGAGTACATCGATCTTGCGGGATAGGAGCTATGCAATCATTTGGAGTGGCCATAGAGTGGCAGAGCCTAACATCGACCCTTCATGCGTTGTTTTCTATTACAAACACGCAGAACCATGGAACATTCCGAGGGATCTACGGCTTTTCCTGTGAGGGTTCATCCTCCAGCGAGGCAGGTATGGAATGACCTTTGACACCAAGCTTAGGTGCATATGGTTCAACCACTTTTCTTTTTAAAACTTTGGCGGTACATTGCGACTTTTACAGAGCGGACAGGTGAATGGTAAATATTCTACAGTCATTTCCTCCTGTCAGATGTCGTGGTTGATTTGGGACGCAGAGCAGTCTGTTTAACTGATACGAACAATATGAATCATAAAGCCCTCAGACAAACAAACAAACCACCTACCTGCTCCAATGCAATTTGGCGATTTTATATTCAGCATGACGCACTCGCCGAACGAGTTACCGCAAAATACTATGCTGTCACGGTCGTGCTCCACTAGTTCTAGCTGCATCGCTTGCGGAGGCCTCAAGAGCGTGGGCTCTGCAGTGGGAGCTACATGATCTAATTTGGTCACGGCTTGTATCCAAGTGAGCCTTCTAGCGTGTAACAGAGATGAAGAACTCACCGGAGCCGATGCAATGACTGGAGAAAATGTTGATGGTTCCCCCCTCTGCGATGGAGTTGTTCTGTATTGTTATCACGCAGCTGCTTTGGGTCCGGGGCGACTGTTGGAGGGTATCATCAGCCACAGAAGCATGATCAGACGAAGTGTACTGGGATGGGACGGTAGTGGGGGGCGAAGGGGCCTCAGAAGCGCAGGGTGGAGTGGAAGAATTCATTGTAGGTAAAGCAGTAGCTAGGTGTGTCTTTTAAAGAGTCTGCTAACTCTGCTCAATAATCTTCGCCCCTTGTCAAATGATGTACCGGACATAGGGTTTGAGCGTCCCGGCTTTAGTGAAGAATGACAAATTTCTACCGTTCGAGCGACTAGGACGGAAATGAATACTCGTTGTATTATGTAATCTTGAATCTGATGGTTTGTCGTTTGTCCCTGTGGCATGGAATCAAGCCGCCAGAAGCATAAAACGCCTAAGCAAGTAACGAATTTCGAAAAGCCGCTAAGCCGAAAGAGGCAAGAAAATGCATGTCAGTGGACGCTGCGGTGATCACATTACACTCTCGAAGGTAACGAAACCATTGGATTGGGCAGGTTTGGCTTCACGAAAAGTTAAGACAGAAAAAATAATGGCTGCTCCTCGCAATAATATAACACAGTAAATCAAAGCGATCTTAGCGTACCGGTGCATGTCCTATAGGTACCACTTCCACCGAATCACTTTCACCGCCGTTTCCACTTCCCGTGCACATATAACAACACCATCTTACTCAAACTTGAAATCCTCATCTCTGAGGTTGCTTTGGAGAATTTTTGTGTGGCTGCTCTGGGATGCCGAATTTTCTGGAGGCAGCGGGACGGATGAGGGGTGGGACGGAGGCGAACCGAGTTGAGGTTCAACTTGAGGGTCTGGGACTGACGTCTGCTGGTCGTTTTTGAGCGCATCTATCTCGTTTGCAGGCGATAGGGTCGGCGTTGGTATCGTATTTTCTCCAGCACTCGATTCCACTCGAGGCGCCGGGTGTCATCGGAGTGATCTTTGCGTCCGCAAGTTCCTCAACAGCGCCCGACCCATTCCTGTCCGCGGGAGGTGTAGGTAGGAGGACAGATGACACATACACTTCCCTGAGCGATAAGGTACGTCTCGCTGTCGCTCTCGAGAACAACTGCCAGTTGCTGGTCTCCACTCTCATCCCCGACCCCAACTACCTTCGTCGTGACGCAATGTCTCAGGATCGAGGCGCGAATCAAACACAACAACAAAGACCTTGGTACTGAAAGAACAGACGACTATGTGAACGGCAGGCGCTAAACAATACCTGACATAATAGGCAAGGGGAACTCAACGAGAATGTGGCTAAGTAATCGCAAAGCAAGCGTGCGTAAACAGCGTGTTCATGACAATCGTCGCAAGCACGTTGCAGAAGAAGAGTCGGCGGGGATTACCGTGTGCCCTGGGCACTGGCACTGCGCGTATGGATGGTGTTAAATTCCTAGCAGTGTAAACCAAATGTGGATAATTTGATTTAGATAGCATAACCTTCTTTTACATAGGCTGACATGGACATTGCACTGACATGTGGCTGCCTCTCGTCACAAAAACGAGGACTGACGAAGCACATATCTAGACACCGGGTTCACGTTCGGCGTATGCCGCATCATCATGATTGCACATCAACTTGAAGTCATTCCCACTTCGATTCAGATGTTGCAGCAGACATTCAAACCACTGCCTGTAGAAGTTATATGTACCTGTAAAAAGAGTATGCCTCTCATTTTGCAGCCCCCACATATCTCTGCAATGAATCCTTCCACTGAAATATCTGCACACAGAGCTATCCAAGATGCTAGTGCGACGCCGACGTCATCTGATCATACTTCCAGTGATGGCACACTCCCTGCGAATGTGCAGCCGACCACGACCCCGAGCAACTGCATCATATTCATACAGAATAACCGCATTGCGGAGGGGGGGACCATCAACATATTTTCAAGTCACTGCACCAGTTCCAGTGAGTTATTCACATGTCCCGGCCCACAAGAAAACTCAAATAGCAAACAAGCAGTGACCAAATTAAAGTAGTTGCATCGACTACAGGTCCCACGCTCTTGCGGCCTCCACTTGCGATGCAGCCAGAACCAGTGGAGCTTGGCCATAGTGATATAGTATTGAGCGGCAACTCGTTCGGCGAGTGTGTCATGATAAATGTGGGATCGCCAAATTGTACTGGAGCCTGTGAGTCAATTAGTTTACCTGAATAGAGAATAGTTTTATGATCCTTTGCATCAGTAAAAAAACCATTAACGGCGCCTTTAACAATCAGTGACGGTAGAAGTGATTTACTGGTCTATGGCTTGCCTTAACCAACAGTCTATGTAAACAGTAGCAGAGATGGAACACTGTCTTCATAGATTGTGAACAAGAATCAAAGACGCACATCATATGAGAGCCCGGTTTGCTGTATTATCCAGTGTCCTACTTGGTGACAGCAGAGAATCTCATATCTGCGCCATCTGAAACCCCTATATTCTGTGCTCGATCAGAGCACATATAGTTCGCCGTAATAAGGAATACCAGACAGCAGCGATGGGATGGGAGGGTCCGAAATATCATAAAAGGTGAGGATGGTGTTGAGCTGACCAGTGGTTGTTGCCTATATGCGATAAAATAACGTTAGACTTTAACTGCTAGCATCGGCCCATCCATCCGGAAAACGCCAGTACAGCATCACCGTATGAGTCTACGTGGGCGGCTCGTACCTCGTACAACACGATGTTCTTTGGAATTATCCACGGCCATCGGAAATGATGGCAGGACTTGTCCTGAAACACCCATGTTACTGCAAGCACAGGGATGAAATGAATTGCGTACTTGCTATAAAGGTAAAGCTTGAACGGTGTCTCCAAGCAGAGCGAGCATGCCATATTTTTGTACAGCGCTAGTCGTTGTCTTCTGATCTTGTGACACTTGGCTTCTTTCAATTTTATCAAAAATCGATAGAAATCGACCCCACGCCAAGAACAGCCTCACCGCGACGTTCTTTGCGACCTATCCAGATATGACGGCAGAAAACGCCGATTATTTTGGGACTCAGCCGATCAAATTTGTGGCCAGAAAGTAGAGGCATTCACTTGACAAGCTGACATCTAAGAGTTGGCGCAGCCTACGCCGCTGTAAGGAAAACCAGACCTTTAAAAAGAGGAAATGCCCTTCCTGCTTTCCAGCACCCACATGTCTCTGCAATGCATACTTCCAATGAAGCATCTCCACCCAGGGCTGTAAATGAGCCTCATTTGCCGCTCGACATCATGCAACTCCGAGATGCTAGTGCCACACCAATATCGTCGTCCGATCACATTTCTACTGTCGGCATGCTCCCTCCGAATGTGCAGCGGACCCCGAGCAATTGCATCATCATCATACAGAACAAATGTATTGCGGAGGGAGGAACCATCAATATATTTTCAAGCAACTGCACCAGTTCAGTGAGTTATACACATGACCTGACCCACCAGAAAACTCACTTAGTTGACAAGCCGTGACCAAGTTAGACCATGTATTTGCCCCAACTAAAGACCCCACGCACTTGCAGCCTTCGCTCACGATGCAGCCTGAGCCAGTGGAGCTTGGTCGTGATAGCATACTACTGAGCAGCAACTGGTTTGGCGAGTGCGTCATGATCAATGTGGGATCGCCAAATTGCACTGGAGCCAGTGAGTCAACTGGTTTATCTGAACGAAAAGAGGCTTTATGATCCTTTGCATCAGTAAAACAAACCGTGAATGACGTCCCAAATTAACCGCAGCATCTAGCTAGCGATGAGTGACAGTAGAAGTGATTTACTGGTGGTCTCGTGGTTTGCATTCACCAGTAGCCTATGTAGACAGTTGTAGGAATGGAACGCTCTCTTTGTGGACTGTGAATAAGAATGCAAGACGCACATCATCTCAGAATCCACTATAAATTATCTTACTTGGTGGCAGCAAAGAACACCTTTACCTTCCGCAACTCTTATAATTTGTGCTCGATTGGAGCGCATGAGGATTGTGATAGCTCGACGTAAGAGTGGTATAGGAATGCCGGAAAACGGCGACGGTATGGGAGGGTCTGAAATCTCGTAAAAAGTGAGGATGGTGTTGAGCTGACCAGTGGCTATTGTTTGTATGTAACAACGTCAGAGTTAACTGCCACTAGGGAAACTTGGCTACGTACCCACGGATGGAGGACATCAATCCATTCTTCCGGAAGACGCCAGTACAGCATCGCCACACGAGTCTGCTTGGGCGGCTCGTACACCGCGACGTTCTTTCCAACCATTTCAGTCATCAGCGACGATATATATGACGGCGGGACTCATCCTGAAACACCCGTATTACAATGAGCATTCGGAGATAAAGATGAGGTTGACAGCAATACACACGGTTTATCTTCTCATTGCGAAGGATCTCATCCTAATCGCCATCTGGGACTTCCGCATCTTCGACCCGGATGACGAAGAGCCGCCTAGTATGTCGCGTATATGTCAGGATGAGGCGGATCCATTGCTCGGAGAGGTGCGTTTAGTTTGGCTGCTCGCTGTCTGATGAGTGAGAACGATCAGAGTCTAGATGAGAGGGACGCGTACGTGAAGAAGGGGGGCTGAGTGGATTGATGGTAACAGGAATCCTGGTAAGCAGCAGGTGAATTTGTCAGTGGGGACTCGGAATGTACACCTCCACTGGTTTTCGGAGAGACCATATAGAGAAAACCTTAAGCGCACCGCGGCTTTAGCTCAAGATTACACAGCTTCACCAGTAATAATCCCATAGTACTAAAAGCATCTCATGTGCAACGTACTGATACTTAGTCTACAATAAGTAACGTGAAGGGCCGCAAAAGCCCGCTACGTCTGTGCTTCAATCCTTATTATCGCACATCGTCTTCTGAGACCAGCTGGCTGTGCATAAATCTGCGACATAGCAGAACATAGCGTGATTATAGTTGGCTTATAGTGTCCGAGGTTATTATTACCTATGCTTATGTAAGGAAAATTAATCTAATTGGGCTTAGGTACAAGATCTCCTGTGTCTTCGGAGACAAGCAACGGATAGTTCCTCTTAAACAAAAGCGAGTCGACAGGACGAGGTTGCTGGGTAATATCTACTCCTTGAGTGCAATGAATCGGCATGACCCGAATACAGACTTGTAACTGAGCTTCAAACCACTGCCTGTAAAACATAAGTATATGTACGCGTAAAAAGAGTATGACCTCCAATTTTCCAGCACCCACATATCTTTACAATGAATCCTTCCACTGAAGCATCTCCACGCAGAGCTATCCAAGATGCTAGTGCGGCACCGGCGTCATCGTCTGATCATACTTCCAGTGATGGCACACTCCCTTCGAATGTGCAGCCGACCACAACTTCGAGCAACTGCATCATAATCATACAGAACAATTGCATTGCGGAGGGGGGAACCATCAACATATTTTCAAGTCACTGCACCAGTTCCAGTGAGTTATTCACATGTCTTGACCCACCGGAAAACTCACCTAGTTAACAAGCCGTGATCAAGTTAGTCCACGTAGTTGCCCCAACTACAGAGCCCACGCTCTTGCAGCCTCCGCTTGCGATGCAGCCAGAGTCAGTTGTGCATGCCCGTGACAACATAGTATTGAGCGGCAACTCGTTCGGCGAGTGCGTTATGATCAATGTGGGATCGCCAAATTGTACTGGAGCTAGTGAGTCAATTAGTTTATCTGAATGAGAAGAGGCTTATGTTCTCTTGCATCAGTAAAACAAACCGTTCTTGCGTCCCAGGTTAACCGTAGCATCTAGCTAGCGGGGTGAATTACAATAGAATTGATTTACTGGTTTCAGCAGTAGCCTATATAAACAGTAGCAGGAATGGAGCACTGTCTTCGTGGATTGTGAATAAGAATGCAAGACGCACATCATCTCAGACTCTACTATAAATTATCCTACTTAGTAGCAGCAAAGAACTTCACACCTTCGCCGTCCGCAACTCCTATAATTTGTACTCGATTGGAGCGCACGAGGGTCATGATAGCTCGACGTAAGAGTGGTATAGGAATGCCGGAAAGCGGCGACGGTATGAGATGGTCGGGAATCTCATAAGAAGTGAGGATGGTGTTGAGCTTACCAGTGGCTGTTGCCTGTATGTGACAAGACAACGTTAGAGATTAATTGCCACTATAGAAACTTGGCTACGTACCCATGAATGGAGGACATCAGCCCATTCTTCCGGAAGACGCCAGTACAGCATCACCGCACGAGTCTGTTTGGGCGACTCGTACACCGCAATTATCTTTGCAACTATTTCAGCCATCAGCGACGATATGTATGACGGCGGAACTCGTCCTGAAACACCCGTGTTACAATGAGTATTCGGAGATAAAGATGGTGTTGCTAGCAATACGCACGGTTTATCCTCTTATTTTGAAGGATCTCATGTCAATCGCCACCTAAAACTTCCGCGTCCTCGACCCGGAGGACGAAGAGCCGCCTGTGTCGCGCGTACGTCAAGATGAGGCGGATCCATTGCTTGGTAAGGGTGTTTTTGGGTTTGGCTGCTCGCTGTCTGGTGGATATGAGGAGGTGCCTACGTGAAGACGGGAGGCGCTGAGTGGATTGACGGCAACAAGAATCCTAGTGAGCGGACGAGTTCGTCAATCGGAATGCAAGGTAGACTCAGAGCTATGCAAATGCCGCATCGCAAATTTGGTTGCCCCTACCACTGGTAGCACTTACACTGTGGATCACTCACAGCTACACTTCAGCTGTGTCCGACGGTCTGCGCTCGCTTCCTAGGTAATATTGCGCACTCGCGCACCAAGTGACCTGTAACGGTGCCCATCACCTGTGAGCTCACTTCGGAGTCGGAAGTTTGACACCCAGGTTCGAGCGAGCCTTTCGGGCCAGAAAACCCTGCGAGTTTTTACCCAAATATTTCCCTTTCCATTCAATATTCACTGAATCACCTGCTGGTAGTAATATTTACATTACTATAATCTGTCTTTCATTCTTTCCTACGACATCAAAGTGTGCTACTCCAAGTTCTACTCTATGATACAAGCTCATCAATCCAGCACAAACGCTGCATAGTACTTGGCGAGTGAGTTAGTATTTTCCCACTGCACGTCTGGGCTTCGGATTACGTAGGAGACCCCAGGGAATGCCGTAATTTTCAGCCGTCTCTCATAAGGATCTCCTCTTCCATCCAACTTCCATCCTCGTCATCTCCCGCTCGCACACACAAGGATGGTGACCCACTCAATCTTGAAATACGCATTTTTGAGGGTGCTTCGAGAATCGATTAGACATTTGTCGCAGCGAGTCTGGTCCAGGAGATGCTCTCATTCATATCAGTGCATCTGATGGCTCTCCGACCCCTGCCGCTTCGAAAGCTCGCTTTACTGACCGTGCATTACTGTCAGCGGGTAATACAAGCAAGATGCTTGAGCGTGGTATAGCACGAGCTGCGCAATACGCCAGGAGTAATACTCAGGAACAACTCAGGAAGCATATAAGTGCGAGATACGATCCTGTTCGTACGGTTTTCTATGACATGATGGGCAGTATTTGAAGGAGAAATGAGAGAGGACACGTAATGATTCCCATTCTGAGAGCTGATAGCCGGAGACAAGCCCATTGGATCGGAGCATTAGACGTTTCCCGAACCTACATCAACGATCAGGGCACGAGACGTCCCTGAACCTGCCTGGACGAGATCCCATTTAATGATGTCCAGCACCGAGAATAACGTTGCTTTGTGTTCAGGCACCAGCTAGATGGGATTATTTTGGTGAGCCCACTTCCCGAACCCCGAGTCTGTTGTGGTACCTTATTATATCTTCCTGTGTGTTTATTATTACAAGCTCATTGATACCTTCAGTGACCCAAGTACGTGGGATGACTGCTGGCACTAAGCTTAAGTGGGTCCTATTTTTGTTCAAAATTTTGGCCGTACATTGCAAACTTCTACATAGCATACAGGTGACTGATAAATCCACTTGTTACTTCTCCTGTTAGGTGCTGCGGTTGGCTTGGGACGAGGTCTGTTTAACTAATACAAACAGTCATAAAGCTTATTGTCGTTGAGACAAGCTAAACCACCTACCCACCTCAATGCAATTCGGCGATTGTACATTTATCATGACGCACTCTCCCAATGAATTACCGCTAAATATTATGCTGTCACGGCCATACTCCACTGGCTCTGGCATCACCAGTGGGGGCTGCAAGAGCGTAGGCTCTGCCGTTGGAGCGACATTGTCTAACTTGACTACGGCTTGTTTTTCAGTTGAGTCTTCTGTTGTAAGATAGATTTGCAGAACTTACCGGAACCGGTGCAATGACTTGAAAAAATGTTGATGGTTCCCCCCGCAGCAATGCAGTTGTTTTGTATGATGATGACGCAGTTGCTTGGGTTCAGCGGTGACTGTTTGATACTCGGCAGGGAAGTGCCATCAGTCATCGAAGCATGAACAGACGAAGTATGTTGGAGTGAGACGAGGGGCAAAGGGGACTCAGTTGAAGCACATGATGGAATTCCAGTGGAAACACTCATTGCACAGATGAGGGTGTCGGTAAAGAAGGATGGTGCGTGTTAACTGAAGGAGGAGTACTTTTTAAAGGTATCCATATTGGCGCCTCGTGTGCAGGACAAGGGTGGCGCCGGGATTAATCCCTTGGTACGCTTCCCCCGATGGAAAGTGAATGTATAACGTGCGCACGGTCTGAAAGAGGAGTACTTTTTAAAGGTATCCATATTAGCGCCTCGTGTACAGGATGGCGTACAAGCCTCGGGATTAATCTCTCAGTACGCTTCCCCCGATGGAAAGTGAGTTTATAACATGCGCGCAATCTAAAAGAGGAGTACTTTTCAAAGGTACCCATATTAGCGCCTCGTGTACAGGGTGGCGGACAAGGATGACGCCAGGATTGATCTCTCGGTACGCTTCCCCCGATGGAAAGTGAGTTTATAACATGCGCGCAATCTAAAAGAGGAGTACTTTTTAAAGGTACCCATATTGGCGCCTCGTGTACAGAGTGGCGGACAAGGATTCCCCGGGATCAATCTCTCGGTACGCTTCCCCTGATGGAAAGTGAGTGTATAACGTGCGCGCGGTCTGAAAGAGGAGAGTACTTTTTAAAGGTACTCATATTAGCGCCTCGTGTACAGAGTGGCGGACAAGGATGACGCCGGGATTAATCTCTCGGTACGCTTCCGCCGATGGAAGGCGAGTGCATAGCGTGTGATCTGAAAGTATTGGGACACGGACAACTAAAGTGGACGCCCAAGATAAGACCTTCGCTAAGTAGTGAGTAAACCAGAGTTCATCATGATGTCGCCCCCATCACTGTGACAACTTCAATTAAACGCCAGTGCATCTTATGTCCCTCAGCCAGTTATACGAGAAAATTCCATATTCTACAATATACTTCGCCAGGATACAGGCACGCCTTCTCGACCATAGGAAGATCTTCGACTCTAGAGAAAGAGTCGATATTGAAAAAAAAAAAGAACACGACCAGCTTGATAAGTAAAAAGGGTTGCCTGCCTGTATCACATCATATTATAGTGCTATAGTATATGCTTTGCGCTATTTTTGTCAGGCACAGGGGTTTGGTTTGGTGGCTGTGAGAAAGCAAAAGAGTTGTAACGCCCCTTTTGCCAGAAAGCGGCAATGGGATGCTGACCAGTGGACCTAGAGCCACTAAGGAAACTCGGCTATAGCCTATGTATGCATGAAGTGGAAGCTATGGACTCCGGAAAACCGCGACGGAACTATACTGACGGAAGTTTTTATATCACGGCTTCTAAAACGCCCCGGGTATATGGATTACTTATATGTGGGACGCAGCCAATCACCAATCATGATGCATCATGGTCTACAGGGTACATTATCGATAGCCCTCTTTGTCCTTATGGGGTACTAGGTGTGGGTTTTGTGCCAAGTATTTAAAACGTGGCCAATCACATCAGTTGACGCTACACTGCCATCAACATTTGGGACGCAGCCAATCAGTGAACATTATTGAATGGTCCTCTTTTCCTGGAGGGGAACTACTAAGGTTTGGATTTTGGCCTGTGCAGCGACGCTGCCATAAGAATAAACGTACTCCAGACAAGGCTTTAAAAAGAGGAATG
>KV448666.1:0-17245 GCA_001658105.1 Rhizopogon vinicolor AM-OR11-026
CACGAGCGCAGTGGAAAAGACTGGTCCGCAACAAGTATGAATACCAGTTTGTCACGGATTAAGTGTTCACCCACATATTCCGCAGGCAAAATAGAAGACATTATGTCTAATCAGGATTCGGACAAGAGGGATGATATGTCCACTTCCTCTATAAAGCTTCCAGGAGTGATATAACATGAGACTGAGAGTCTCTATGCAAACATATGAATGGGACAACATGAAAAAATATCATGAGTCGTACCTATTTCTGCGATGACGAGCAACATATAGGCTACGATGACAACACGACTCGCCTTGGTGGTATAGCAGCTCGTAATTTCGGGAATAGGTGACTGCACAACTACATCGCGTCTCACTGAACAGTCATGTCAACAAGCAAGAGGAGACATACCTGTGGAGGAAGAGTCGTAGAACGTTAACGTCACCACAAGCGGGATCGTGAGGAACTGTACGTTTGAATATCAAAAAATAATTCACTTTCAGACGACTAACTTACCACAAAGTTCAAAAACGCTACAATCCATTTCCAGCGGCTGCCACTCGATATCACCCAGACTCTCCGCATAAAGAGTGCTGTAGTATGTTTTAGAATGCCTGTCACACGAATACCAAATAATACTAACACTCTGCACAACACAGCACGATTCCTCCGACATCTGATAGGGGGGCTTCAGTTAATATTTATGTTGCATCATGGTGGCGGAGTATCAACTCACATGTGTTGAGGATAAAGAACGTGGAGCAGGTCTGATATTTTGGTGTTGAGCACGCATAACATCAAAGGAAAGTGATTTACTTCGACGGAAAGGCCAGGCTTTAGAATTCCTGAAAATGAGTGAGATCCCATTCGCTTCAAGCAGCGATTTCTGGACATACGAAATACATCAACAACGATTACTGCGAATGTCAAGTACCGGTTGACAAGGTATAGCAATTTGGGTATTCGCCATCGAGCGTGAATTATGAACTCCACCTTTTGATGTCAGACTATGCACCATGCTATGAGCTGAATAAGAACCTACCTCTCCATCGAAGGTGAGCATGAAGTCGTAAAACTAATGCAGATATGATCAATGTTTATAGTCAACTTGAACGAAGTATCCCCGACACTTACCCAAACACCTACTACGGCAACTAAGATGAAACTTGAAAGTTTAGTATAAAGACACTGCCTATACAACGGTTGGTACGCACAGAAAGCATACTACACCCCGCAAGCGGTCAGCTGTTTGAGCTATGATATCGATTGAAATCAATACTTGCGTTTGTATTCTGGAGTGTGTTCCCTGTGCTGATATCGGCCTGGTTAAATAACACGACCATGAGAGCGGACAGAATGACTGATTTTGTCTGAGATAAATAGCAGGCATTATAAACATCCTTTGTTTGTCACAGGCTGTTCCGATTGCACACTGGTCTCCCTTGGGATGACCAATTGCAAGTAACAGGGAGAGTTCTTCGAGTTATCATGGAGCCACTACTACATAACCATGCGGTAATCCGGTGATCGGTTTATCGGAAACCGAGATGCCCCGGGCGTATCTGTAGGACTGTATAAATGTTTTGAGGGTGTATATTGTCGCTACTCCACATGAGGCGTTATAGGCGATTCCATTTCGGCAGGAAGAGATAACTTAGACACATGTCAGGTCTAATAATATTGTTAGCGGAATGCACTAGCACAGGTTGAGACACCGGTGAGCACAGGCTTACTTCCATCATACGGCACCCTCCGCGATAGTGTGAGATTGCATTCAGATTGCTTGCAGCCGGGGAAAAGGTTTGGTCGAGATTTGCGGTGGATTGTTTTGTTCGAGGATCGCGGGAACTGTCGGGACGAGGACAAAGATAAACGAGCGTATACTCAGTAGCGTACTCGTTATATCAGTAAAATTGTCTATGTACTAAGTACTCCGAATCATGTGACCATTAGTAAGCCACACTCGACGTACCAATAACCTCTACGCACTATTTCTTCCAACTCAGCTGCCAGGTTTGAAGTGGCCCCACTCAGCGGCGCTGCGCCACTGTGGCGTCCAATCAGGTGATTCGAGGTCACATTTCGGACCGAGAGCATCTTGTGCTAGCGCTTATCTGTCTGGCAAACAACAGTCGCGATTTCTATGCAGAAGAAAGTGCCGCAGCTCATATCATCCAGACTACCGCAATTGCAACAGCGGATGATATACCATGCCCTCCTCATCTTCGTCCGGCCCTACCACAGTTTTGTTCGTAACCTCCTTGTCGTAGTAAGTATTTGGATCTTTTGTGTGCAATGCAATATGTCGTATGGCTCTCTATGGCGTTGCGAACCGTATAGGTGAGGACATGCGATATTACTACACTATTTTTTTCGAACATCTGGACAACTTCGAGGCTTGCTATCAACCCCGTAAACTCGGGAGCTCCAAACACAGGCACACGAACTGAGTGGTGTATGAGATGCGAAGTAACTGTGGCGGGTATCTTGGCCATTCGGTATATTTTTTGTAAAAGGAACTCTGCTTGCTGGAGACCAGCTCGCCTGGTCAGTGGTGAGATGGTACTGAGAAAGTGAAGTATAGCGCTGGTTGGAAGATAAGCCTGGATCAAGCTCCGTAGCCTAAGACGTTCGCATTAATTCTAATAGCGCATGTATATAGCACTGCATCTGTACCGTCTGTGCGTCATCGACAGCGTCTAAGTACCTATTTAAAGGTCAAAGTCAGCGCTAGAGATCAAATTATAAATACAACTCACTTGTTAAGGTAGTAAATGCAAGCAGCGCGGTTTGCATATACGACAGCGTTCTTGTCATCCAAAGTAAGGGCCTCGCCGTATTTGGCTTGCACCCCAATGTAGTCCTGCTTTCTGAATAACTCGTTGCCCTCATTTTTGAGCTGTAATGCCCTGTCAGTTCAGACATGTTTGAAAAGCAGGATTAAGGTTAAAAGCCAGTATAGCTCGCCGTCGACAGGGATAGCTGGTTTAGTAGAAGCAGTAAGAACCTACTAGTACCGTTACCGTCCAATGTAACCAAACCGCTGGTTTGAGCAGCCTTCAAATTGACAAGAAGTCTGGAGCTGTCTGGAACTAGGGCATTCCAAACTTCCTCACTACTGCACATTAATATTGTCACTAGACTTCATGCATCAAAGTGTACCGATGATGTACGCCTAGGAAAGGGCTTTCAGGAATTATTTGAGGATTAGCAGGTCATGCAAGAAGAGCATTATATATGTGGAATGAATGAGAAAATGCGATGAAGTGCGAGCATCAATATCACAAAGGTACGGGGTCGTCTAGAGTCAACTTTCCTTCAGCCACACGCTTCATGATGTCCTCCGCCTTGTCCAAGTTCGCTCGTATTTCCAAATCCCTTCCGCCTTGTGCCAGTGCAGATCGCGCCCATATCTTCATCATCTTGGGCGCAGCTTCGCGTAAACGAATAGCAACTGGATTAAAGTCGCCGATGCGGACACCGGCGTTTCGCATACAATTCAGGGCGCAATTCAGGTTCCCTGGAAAGAGCTTTATAAAATGAGCACGCGGATCGGCTTTGGAACACTTACATGCATGTGACTCGTCATCTTCGGGGTATTTCATCGTTGCATCCAGGTGCTCCGCTGCCGCTTTCATGAAGTTAAACATGCTCTCTACAGGGTCGCTGCCGTATTGGGCCATCTGCACATGATAGAATCCTATCATCCTGCAAAGTAAGACTAAATTGAGTAAACCGGAAGTGTAGGGAAGTGGATGGCATACGAATATGCGATTCCGGCAGGGTAAGAGATGAAAGACGATACGAAGCCAGGATCGACTTCATCATCGGTGGGATTACGTGCGAGCCTGTCGGTCTCTTTCAGAAGGTCCCCAGCTTCTTCCTTCAGGTGCTCAAGGGGGAACTTGGAGTTCAAGCCAGGGTCGGTGTTGTAAGCCTGCCATACCACCGGCTCATTCAGGGCCCAAAAAAACAGGGACTCGCGACCTACCTCCATGAACATCTTGAGGTAGATACCACGGAGACCTGTTAGAAATGTGTCCTCGGAGATCGTTCCCCTGTCGCTCTTGGGAACATCCTTCCAAATAGTTCTTCCTCACTCGAGCAGGTCGAGAGCGCGTCTGAGAAAGTGAACACCAGCTTGAGGTTCTCGCCTTAAACCGCCATCCAATGAACCTCTCACTATCCATGCACTGCAGCGAACGATCAATAAGTGATGCAAGACGACGCTCATCCCAACGCACCGAACAGTCACGGATAAAGCGGGGCGTACATCATTCCAGCCCTTTTCCTTCAGGCGTCTCTGTGCCAGTTCTTTGACAGCCTCAAGTCCTTCAGAGTGCTAAGCTTGGCGAACCGTAGCTTCGAACATAACTGAACCCCTGTCAGTCCGATTGTAGTACGCAATGGTATTATTTAAAATCACCTTGTTTGTTATACATGTCAACCCAATCTGGCTCGTCGATATGGAACGCGCGGTCGTCACGCATCATACCGTTGGTCATATACGTCAAAGCCTGTACGTTTAAGTATCGTAACATTAAGAAGCAGCCTGAACTCACATCGAGGCGTCCGTGGTATGCAAATCCTCCTGGCGCTTGAGGGTGGCGACGTTTTTCCAATTCCTTCATGTACCTCACACCTTTAGCGAAATCCTGATAAACGTTAGGTCTCGGCAGGACGCCACTTGTTAAGAACTCGCGAAAATTACATCATATGCATATGAGATCACCCAAGCCTGTGTTAAACCAAAAATTCAGCGACGCTATAGCCTACGGAACCACAATTCAAGCTCACACTGCTAGAGAGAACCTTGGAATTTGTAGGACTCGCAGTTCTCCGGAGTTCAGGAAGCATCTCAGCCGCCACTTGCCAAGGAAACTTGCCATCCTTCTCATCCATCGCGTAATGGAGGACGTTAGACTCCTTACCAGCTTCGATACGCGCCTTCGCTGCTTTCAAACCAGCGTTGTACTGCTCCTTCTGTTTTATCTCCGCCGGGCCGAGCTTAGTCTTCGGGAGTGCATCCAGCGCCTTTTGCCAAGCGGCAGCACTTTTCTCCCAATCCGCAAGAGCCTAGTATTCAGAGGGTGAGATTAATTAAGCTAGTTATAAGGGCGACCCGAAGGACTTGCATCTCGAGCTGCCGCTAGTCGCGACCACCCTTTAGCATAGCCGGGATCAAGTCCTGCAGCCTAAAGAACGTTGTAAATTAGTTCTACAAGCTCACGTATGTAGCCGTAACGGTCACCATCTGTGCATCATCGACGGCATCGAGGTATCTATTTACATAAATATGGAAGGTCAGCACTAGTACTACCATACAGAGAAAAACTTCGAAATATTATTAGTAGTACTACTCACTTATTTAGCCCGTAATGACACGCAGCGCGGTTTGCATAGAGAACAGCGTTCTTATCATCTAGGGTAAGGGCCTCGCTGTATTTGGCGAGCGCCCCGACGTAGTCTTGATTCTTGAATAGCTCGTTGCCCTCGTTTTTGAGCTGTGTTGCCGGAGTCAGATCGGACATGTTTAAAAACCAGGAAGAAGCTTGATCAGAGCGGGCCAAACTTTCAGGTGTCGCCGTCGGTGGGTAGAAGTAAAAGCCAACCGTGCAGACTTCAAGCTTCCGGCCTTTCATAAGACGTTATCGGTTGGCAAGAACCACGAGGCCTCTGGGAGCTGAGGCATTCATTACATACAATTTGCATACAATGATACATGTTTTCAGCAAGTGGCGCATTCAAATGCACTTACAATGCAACCAATTACTACAGTATTATGTAGGTTCCAAGACCTAGGTATGATAATAATGTAAGAAGTGGGGTATCCGATTCGCATCGCAGTCATACTTTATACAAATCCAAAGGATCAGTAATAGTACCGATCGCAAGCAAAAGGTGGCTTGGCATCGCAAAGCGGATTAAACTGATATGGCGTGATGTGTTAAATGTAACAATGAAGGCGAGCGTTTCTTGATTGATGCAAGGAAGAGGAAAGGAAGAATGAATGTGGACGGCAGGTATAATCAGCGCCGTGTGCGTATCCGAAAAGGATGCGCTCAGAAGCGAACAGATAACGAGAAGAGATTGAGGCAGTTGAGATCAAAAGTTTTCATGTGTGTGCGTGTCTTGTCCAAGAAATCGTGAGATGCAGGAACAGGAACAACCAATTTGTTCAGTGTCCAACCAGAAACGGGAGGAAAGAGAAGAGATATGCAATGATCACTACCCCTCGAATCCAGAGATTCGTATAATCAATCCAGGAACGCAAGTTCACTCAATCGGCGACTCTCTGCATCTTCGATACCCTTGGCCTCGATCAGTATACTTCCACGGTTGTGTATCGTTGGACTGATAGCCATCCTCGGAGACGAAGGCTGACTAGATGAAGTTGATAGATCTGCACTAGATCCTGAGTGTTTGATGCTCCCAATCACCGAGCGTCGCAAATTGGTGAGCGAGTTTGTACCAAATTTAGAGAGAGAGGTTCCGACCGATGAATGGCTGCGGCTGCTCGCATTTGTCATACGTCGCCGGACTGGGGGCTTGGGGAATGAAGAATATGAGTTCTCCTTGTCCGATGGTGCGGGTAAAGGAGAATGTGGCTGTGAGAATGATCCTGGAGGCGCAAGATGGGAAGAGAAGGTACAAGAGATCGGGGAGCTGGGTGGGAAAGAGTCCTCGACTGGAGTGGAGATAATTATTGGTGGCTGTGAATGCAGTGGCGATGGAGGGAGCGGCGTTGGAAGCCCATGCTCTGCAGGCTCTTCTTGCAATACTTCCAGATGTGAAGATTGTGACAGGGGTGAGACGCTGCTCGACATGGAGGATCTCCCTATGAATGGAATCTCGGCTTTAAGGTCCGCATCCGAATCACATGACGAGCTCCGCGGCAGTGATTCAGACGCCGAATGCGACGACGGTCTTACCCCTGATGCCAGCGCACCGAAGTTGAGTTGTCGTGGGTAGAATGCAGAGTGAGGACCCGAGGCTTCGCTTTCGGTAGAACGATTCATAAACAACCATTCTTCCTTAATTTTCGATGCCGCACTGGAGCCGCCCTCATCTCGTTCAGGGACAGGGACAGGAGCCAGACCCAAGCGTTCGTCAGCCTCACGTTCCTGCTCACTGAGGTCTTTGCGGGGCGGACGCAAGCCGCGCTCGCGTAGCGCAGCCTCGCGTTTCTCACGTGAGGCGAAAGAGTTTGGAAGGGTGGGAGAATGGTGAAGAGGGGCGCGGGGTGATCGAGGAGGTCGTGCAGAGTCATTTGCTTCAGCGCTGGAATACGATGGACGTGCGGCTGACAACATAGGCTGTGAAGATGATGTAGTTGCCGGGACGGTGATGCGCAGCTTGGAGGTTACACGACGAACCAAGGATGGTCTCATGTCCATCGTAGGAGGTGATGATTTATGTACATTGGAGGTCGATCTGTTGAAAGAAAAATCATGAGAAAGGGAGCTATCGGCTAACATAACCAAAGTCGGATGTGCACATGGAAGCCGAATAAGGAGTCAAGAAAAATTTCAGCGTTCCAAGAGCGTGCACTGGCATGGCGTGTACATGAAAGTAGTGCCCGGAACTAACCTCAACAGAGCGGCAACCTTGCCAGTTGCCTCCGTTGGTCGGTCGAGGTGTTGAGTGCTGCACTTTTCGTTCAAGGCTTCATCATGAGACAGTCTACTGGTGCTCGCTGTCTTGTTGATTATTGGAGTGGGGGTCCCCAAGGCCTTTTCACTATAATGAGAATTGCGTGCTCGGTCTGAAGAGTGACGTGCATTCTTGGGAACGCTGATGTGAAGACTGATACGACGTTGGACTCGGTCAGGTGAAGACGAACGATCACTGTCATTCTCGCTAGTTAAAGATGGTTTTGGATGAGATTTTGACCACCAGCGCAGACGGAAACCGCCAAGGTAGGGCATAATGGTAAATGAACGGGGAGGGAAGGAGGGCTGGAGAAGGGAATGAGTTTATAAAGCGTCGAATCTTCAGGACAAATTTTAAAAGGAACGCACGGTTGGACGGGCGTGATAAATAGGGAGGAGCTAAGTAGTAGTGTGGATACCAGCGTGACCTGTGTTTGACTGAATGCAGTTGATTATTTAGTGGAGCCGACTCGGGTGGGTCTTGTAGTACTTGAACAGAACGTCACGAGACAGAACAAAGACTCGGTGTGAGCATGAGAACATTATGGAAGAGTACGGTGATGGCTTACCTTAGTCTGCTCTTCGGTTGAGAACTGCAGGAATATAGGGAAGCCACCACCACCCTAGGCATGTTTCCCTGCAGTTGTTCATTTCTTCGTTTTGCGCTAACAAGGTTCCGGCGAAAATAAGATTTCACACACATACGGGGGTTGAATGGCATGATCCGAAAAGATTTTCAATTTGATGGTTGGACACATGACGTTTGGGGGAGCGCCTGCCGCCTACAGCGCCCATATCAGAAGTTTTCCTAAACGTATGCATCTTCTTAGACGAGTCGACGGTCGTGCAGTTAGTGCGGTAAAACTTCAAACACCATTGAACAGATCGAGCCGCTCAGCCGCTTCCACCACCCCGCGTGATACTATTATATTTTACCCGTTATGTTTCACCCGATCTTTTCCACGAGGTTTTTACCCTCCCCACATCATGTGTCCAGGTACCAAATTTATCTCCAAGCACTTGGGGAGAGAAAGAGGACTGGATCGGCTATTTATATCGTCTCAAGCAACAGGAGAAATGCATGCTAATAAGGAAGTAGGCGGAAAGCTGCTAGAAAGAGATACATAGACTTGGGAACGAAACCGAGGAAACGCGAGGTTTCATCACCACCATGTGCGTGCTTCCTCATCGATATCCCAGAAAAAAGCTCATTTTAAAGTTTACCTCAACGATGCAGCCGCCTGCGCACAGGTGTCAGCACGTGTCCAACATTCAGCACGTCACCGATTGGCAGTGGATGTACTTGACTTCTTCGCTTCGTCAACAACTTGACAGCGTGAAATCGACGTCGTTCTATACTGGCTTCGTATATACAGAGTATTTCCATGCCGAGCTAACAAAATTTTGTTCGATCGCGGACGCCACCTTACGCCACCCGAGTCCTTACTTTAAGAGCGCTTAGGTGTATGTCATAAGGCTACCCAAATGAATTCCTCCAGACTTTGTCGTTCACGCCGGTGTTTCTCGCCATGCCCAAGCACGGTGCTCAGGCCTGGTACAGAAATGAACGATCATCGATGTCCGTGAAAGTAGCTTCGTGACACCGAAGAAGTAAAGAGCTTTGATATACTAGGTATGTCCGACGAGCGCGATTCAAAGGTATCTATGATCTCGATGAACATTAATCGCGGTTCTTTGCAAGCAGTTGCACCGAAGTCCGCGTGTTAAATTACGGGTGAACCACGCCGTTGCCTCCTTGATTGATCGGCGACTCGTTAAAAAACGACACCGTTTTCTGTCTAATATCAAGAGGTCAGTAACCGCCGCCATATTTGACTGACATCCCACAGGACTACCGCTGATTACCAGCGTTTATCTGATAAGTGACCGGGGGTGATAATATAGGGTTATTTCAAGCTCAATTGATATGCCTTTCTATTGGAAAATGAAGCCTGATCAGTGATGAATATCCACCTCCGTTCCAAAGGCCACGTTTTTCCGTGTTGTCTCGAAGCCATTTCATATCCGCTCGCAATCCTGCTTGCAGGCCTGGGAAATTTGCGGGCTGAAACAGAGAGACGAACAGATTCTCAGGATGGCGTCGATGTATTGAAAAATGATTGAATTGAAACGTTACCTGATGTCCTGCAGCTTATAGAATCACGTTGCCTTGCCCCAGCGTGTGCTAGGTTGATGTTGCAATTGGATGTACTTAAACTACTGAGACTGCAAAGAAATCGGCATCTTGTACGTTGTTTCGCTCAATGGAGTAAATGGGGGGCTTAGATATGGACGGTTGTCTTCGCGATCGAGCGCCAGCAAGAAAAACGAATCCGATGCTTCGCATTCGAAGCCCTTTGATAAAGTATCGTTTAGAGCGCTCTTATTCGGGAGTGACCGCTTTCACCCTCTTATTCGTACAGCATGCAAGCCGCAGTGCATTTGGGTGGAGCTGCAAGTCCAGAAGTCCTGATGAGATTAAAGGTGAGTGACACCATACAGCTGGTAGTAATAAGGCTTAATCAAGGGTCTGAATCCACCGTGAATGGCAGTACGGTTACGGTATGTTCTGTCAATCACCCTACAATCTCAACTACTAGATAGTGACAGTAAACCTGTCATTCCTAGTGGCTTTAGCGACTCTGTGGGTATGTAGTGCGGCTAAAGGCGTTCCGACTGAAACAACGTGCTTACCGCTTGTCTTTCATTGTCTACAAGATTTATGACTACGTCACGACATTGGATGAAGAGGTACGTGTGCTTCGTGCTATGATATTGTACAATGCTTGATGATTGCCGTTTCATCAGTTGCCATTTATTTTAGAATTCAGCTGGAGAACGGCCAAATGCCTTTACCTCGCATGTCGATATCTTCCATTCGTTTATCTCGGCGCTACCCTTTTTCGTGAGTCAAATCCAAGTCAATCTATATTAGATGTGCCTCATTTTCCTGACGCCGATTGCATAAAGGAACACTAGATCAACATCCAATGCTCAGCGTAAGTCAGGTGGTTAGTACGCGACGTAGCATTGATATCGACATGCTGTGTAGATGTGTGAAACATACTACTCGCTAAATTCATGTGAGCGCGCACTTTGATTGGTGATGCAATTATCATCCTGACCTACTTGAAATCCTTAGATTTAGGCGGTGTCATAGTTTTTGCAGCAGAAAGTACATCATATTCCCCTCGTGCAGCCCACGCGATGCTGACTACTAGCATGTATGCGCACCAGGCATATTTTTTATGCGCGCTTATGCGATTTGGGACCGTTCACGATGGATATTGTGGGTCTTCATTGTCAGTGTCATTGTAAGCATTATGATATCGCTGTGTGGGCGTTATTCGCATTGATTGACCGCGCTCAGTTGATCTTGACGCCTATAGTTGCCATTCTCGTCGAGTACAATGCCTCGACAACTGGTAAGTACCTCCTGGCATCTTCGCAAGTCATATCGTGAATGATCCCGGCCTTTCAGTTACCGACGAGCTTGCTCCGGGGATATCGGGATGCTCCAAGACGGGTGAAGGTAGCATTATATTTGTAGTGTATGTCCTTATTGTTATCTGCGAGACAGGTAAGAGCTATATTTTTGTTTGATTGTCATCTAATCCACTGGTGGCAGAGATATTGCTCTTGACATTGTACCGAGCTATCGTGAAATACCAACATCGACGGCAAGGTACCAATGTGCTCAAGACCCTTATTCAGCACAACATATTCTATTATGCGTGTGGGCTAAGTAAGCATTATCTTATCTTTAATTCAAGGCACCAACAGTAATGCGTCTCAGTATCTTCTGTTTTCCTCATCTTTGCGATCATTGTCTTCCCCGTTAGTACACGATTTAAGAGACCATTTGGGTATCACTGACTTGATCGGAGTTCAGGCATCGTACAGTGATATAGCATCAAGGTATGTGTTAAATCCTGTAACGATATTCCTATCACTCTCACCGTCCATATGTGAAGCACCCAAATTGCGGCCCATGCCATACTAGTCACGAGAATGCACCGCGAGCTATGGAGATCCAATAACGAATCCTCATATCCCGAGCAATACACACTGACGACGTTCCATGCTGCTGCACCATATCGGAGTGTGTGAGTTTGAGTTTGCGATGTAAGTAATGTTTGCTTGCTTCGCGATTACTCCAGCTTACCGGTGTAGCGGTAATGAGTAGATGAATGAACCTTGGTCATACCCACATGCTGAACGGGAGCGCTCCCCCGCGAGCACGCCTTCGCGATTTTCCATGCGGCCTCATCCCATCCTCGGAAGTTCATGGCACGATACTAATGCAGTATCTCTTGTGTTCCATCAGATCTACTAGAAGGATAGCCGACGACGGGCAGTGCGAAAAGTACTAGTAATAGAGTATCCGTGTAATTCTTGCTTCGGATGATACTCATCCACCATCTGTATTAACAAGCTTGCGGCAGTACAGTTATGTCCACCCTGTAGTTCAATTATAGTAACAGAAGTTGACTTGGGGAATTTGAAAATCGACTCCCAGCAAAGAACCTGCAGTGCCCTGATGCGGCGGTCAGGCGTGAGAGACCCCCCTATGAGTTATTGCAGGCGAAACCCAGATTCTTGTTCCCCGAAAGCTGATTCTTCCATGATCGTTCTTCTGTACTTCATAGTCCGCAGCTCCACTGGCCATCCCGCCGTCACTTTCTCCCGCACGCCTGCATATTCCGAGTGTCGTGGTTAGATGGCCGGGAGTCACCGAGAAGTGATGCGGGTGGCGTCACAGGAGCGTGGAAGGGCGGGGGATTTTCTCCCGCCTGTCTTCCCCCACCCTTGTGAAGCACGCTGTTTTAATTATGGTTTCGGAAGATTTGCGATGTTGGCCAATTGATCGCCATGCGGCGCTTGCGTTTATTTCTGTGAGCTCCGAGTCGGATCTGTGCGAAGGATGAGATCGATCGACGACTGACTTGAACTAAGGTTTCAAAAATTTCAGCCGCAGTCATAGGGCCATCTGCGCAGTACAGGCCTTTTCAAGGCCTTTCGGCGGAAATCCTAGGGAGTTCCATGTGCCAATCAGATTCTTGTCGACGTCGTCAGCATATACTTAGTTGTAGTAGTACGTGCTTTACTTGCACATCAAATGCTTTCGGAGAGCTGGTTAACAACATGTCGGTGGTGTTAAAGATGTTCCTAACGTCTGAGGTATATTTGCAAACACGGACACTTGATGTCATATCACTGATACGGGGGAAATCGATAAGATTGAGAAACTGTGAAGTTGCTGCGGAAATGAATTCAAACGGTAATTGGTAGTGGGGGACGGTGTAAAAAGCACCGGACATGAGCAGACATGGGCTCACATTGTTCACAGACCTATCTTCAGTTGTCTTCTCACCAGTAAGTTCATGATATTGGGTTTAGGTTAAGATGGTAGCGGCTGACTTAGTAAGTATCGATATATCATGAAATGACTGTTAAACTGAGTGGATGTTCAACAAACAGGGGCATAGCCGCAATCAAGCCAAAAAAAAATCACCTATCTATGATTCGACAAGAGTGCGGCTGGCGACGCTGTTTTAGTTTTTCTTTTTCGAGGTTGCTTTTTCCAGGTAAAGTGATGGATGTAGTCAGTGGATCGTTGTATTTTCGCTGGAGTTTATTTCTGCGAGCGCCGCGGCATCCACACAACGATCATATGGTGCATGAACCATTGGCCCTGATGTTATCCTTATCCATCGGCAAGCGATTCTTGGCCCTAAGATACTCAACTTCTTCTCGCAGAGCCTTCGATTTCTCCCTTTCCTCCCTTCGCACCTGAATGAAGAGAGGCAGGAGATCGCTGACGCTCTTCCAAGAAGCGGATCGATTCCCTATGTCCAGCACGGTATTATCCAACTCGCAACATGAACGGCTACCATATGATGTCCAGGTTACGACTGCGTCGATTTCGCATCCTGGTGGACACAGGCAACTTAGGAATGCAGCGACGGCGCCCGGTTCGCGTGCCCGCGACGTCCCAACAAACAAGACTTCGAGGGCAGTAAAGGGAATTAATTCTTGCGCTGGATGGATTTGCGGGGCGATGGCATCCATAAAAAGACCTAGACTAAACAGGTTTGGGCAGTGGCGAGCAAAGGGGACGAGAGCTCTGAGGTCAAGTGTAAAGTCGTGCATAGCAAGCGGTTCCTCGTTCAGAGATAGACTCCCAAGGGTGGGCCATTGGCTTGCAAGTTCCTCGATCTCCTCTAGAGAAATGTTAACAGGGTATTTGTGCATCACCTCAAACGTAGTAAGATGCGGGAACGAAAGTACTGGTCTGAGTGTGTCGAACGTGATTTGTTTTGCGGAGACGAGCTTGCGTCGATTATGAACATCCAGTAGTTTGGTGTACAACTCGGAAAGAAGACAGCATTGCTTGGAAAGCATGACGAGCAATGTGTGCAGCTCTTCGGGTTCGAGCTCAACGTAGGTGTGGATGTATAAACATGTGATATGGATGGGCGCAAAGTCTGCACCCATGAATCGAGTGATATCTTCAAGGCGAGCAGTAATGGATAGGTCCTGCAGCATGGGAAAAGCTCCCTGCTCAATGACGGGTGAAAACGAGTCTACATCTTCTTCTTCCCCGAGTCCCTGTTCAGGTGTAAACTCGAATCGTATGACGTTGATGTGTTTCTTCCGCGAAAGCTCAGAGACAATAGCCGACGTGAGGTAAAATTCAGGGAAGATGACCTTCTTCAGATCAGGAAGACCTCGAAGAAGCTCCAGGAGGTCTGCTTCAATCAAACGTACGGAGTAGGAGACCCTGAGGTCGAGCGAGTGGAGGTTTGGCATACGGGAACAGGCATCGACAAAGAATGAAGTCTTGGCTTTGAGAGGAGGCGCAGATATGGCAAGATGCCTTACATGCTGATGCATGAATAGCGTGGCTCGTTCCATGCATTTTACATCTTTGAAGATCCACTGCAGGGTATGTAAGTTCGGAAGTATATCGAGCGTTGTCCTCGTCCGAGCAATGTCGTCGAGCATACAGGTATAGTCTGCTCTTTCCTGCCGGTATCGCAAGATATGCACACGATTGGCATACTTTTGAAATCTTGCCCAGTCCCTTAAGTCTGGCTGTCTATCGAATACCTACTAGATCATATCCAGCCATAAATTTAGTAAGCGAACATTTAGAGAAATGATAGCGCACATTCTGAGATACACCGCGTGTTTGGGATGGCCTCAAGAGAGTAAGAAACTCAGGAAGGCTCTCTACTTCCCTCCAAACGAGGTCCATAGCGATCTCCGACCATTGCTTGCAAACGCACGCATTGATTACGTTTTCACGTCTGTCCACGAAGCTGAGGATGTTTTCCAGTAGCTCAGGAATCAATAACACCATGTGAGGATGCATAATGTTCCTAGGGAGCTTTTAGTGTTCCGCACACACCGCTGGCAGCGAGTATGATGTGGAATTTGATTCGAGTGATATTCAAGATAAGGATGAGTAATGACTGATTGATGCATTAGCAGGGATTGGCTTGCTTGCAAGGGCCTGCAAGGGCTCGGAATTGTGCGAAGGATGATATCGATGACTAAGTTAGGCTAAGGTTCCCAAATCGCGCTATGGTTCTTATGGAAAGTTCGGAATGGGGCTTTCGGCGGAAGGGTTTCCCTGTCCTCATCAGGTTCTCGTCAGTATATAGACGAAGGACGTGCTCCGCTTGCGTATCAAAGATTTCGGAGAGCTGCTTAACACCATGTTGATGTGATCATATGCTTAATGTCTGAAGTAAAGTTGCAGACACGGACACTGGACGCCGTCACGCCACTGATGCGGAGAAGAAACATCCAGATTGAGGGACTGCACCTATGGAGTAAGAGAATGGATTCAACGTAATTGATAGGGAAGGAAACAGTCTAGAAGAGTATCGAACAATGGGTTCGCACTGTTCACAAGCCATTTTTGTCTTCTCACCAGTAAATTCATGGTATCAGTCAAGTTAATGACAGGATGGACTCCGGCAGCTGAACATAATACACACGTAAAGGACTGTGGTGTAATCACGAATGGTTAAACTGAGTGAATGTTCAACGAAACGCATGGTAGCAATCAAACGAAATCACCTGTCTATAATTCTAGCCTAACCATCTATTACTCTACTCGTCCTCATAACCTTGCACAAGCCTTCTCGGTCGTTTTGGCACTGAAGGTAACAGTTGTCTTTAGCACCGCAGGTGACCCTTGGCTAGTCACCGACGTACCAGGATATGTGGTGGGCGGAATTTCAGCAGGAGTATACCCGAACCATGTTCTCCTGACTGCAGGCACAGTCAGAGCGAGCACTGGACCCGCAAGCCCGAGGACACAAGAGTAAAAAATGACTGGTTGTTCATGTGCAAGATATTGCTAGGGGATGTCATCACTACGAATCAATGCTCCTAGTCAAATTATACATACCAGATGTCTGTAGCCCCTTCGGAAAGGAGAGAAAAGGGTCGCCATCAGTGCTTTTCGGGTGAGACTGCACTTGGGAGGTTCGGAATATCGGTGTACTTGTTTGCACGTGTTGTGTAAAGGCTTTAGAAACAAATTTGAACAAACATTAGATGCGTTCCTGTATATTAGAAGGAACGACTATGGCGGCAATTCCCGAGTTTATAGTTAGTTGGACAAGTCATTTGGCTAAAACATTAGCAAATAAGTACTTGAGGCAGTCTTATCTCTGACCAGGTACACCGGATAATCAGACCTTTGTGCGAGAAAATTAGTTACATCAATGCGGCTGTAAAGCATCATCTTGATTAGTTGGGTCCAAGGCTGATTCAAGTTTAATCATTTCCTTCATCATTTGCGGATTCCGCGATGCTGATTATTGTGGATGATTGAATAATATCCAATTTATAACGGCTCCAAGAGTCAATACCTAGTGAGTATTGAGCATCTTTGGATTCAACAGTGACCGTTATGTAGTATGCATGTATGCAGGCGATTCTATCCGGGTGAAGAACATGACGGGGTGCATTCAGATGAATCGCCATCTTGGCATCGAAGTCCTACTTACCTCGATCATTGCTGCGGAAGATTATGGGCAATGATACATCAGAGTATCAGGTCGAAGGATACCCACGACTCTTGACTGTATATATAGTACGCTAAAGTTACTCTTTTACTGGCGGAATTGAGCCAGTCAACGATGTCCTCAACACAGGATCTCTTACCCCATGTTTACCTGGGGAGCACATTCGGAGCAGTTTTCATCGGGGCAGCCCTTGCAGCAATGTAAGCAAACTCTATTTTATCACTGTACAGTCGAAATTGAGCGCTTCCTGTTCACTATACATAACATATCTCGCGGGACAGTCTTTTTGGTGTTAGTAATCTTCAAGCTTTCATCTACTTTCAGACACATAGGGACACAGGAATGACATTCTTTAAGCTGGTCGTACGTTCATACTGCTTCCTCGTCGGTTCTTTTCCTGATGTTAGTGCACCAGGTCATCGGCCTTTGGTATGTATCCCTTCCAACAACAATGATCGAAGACGCTGACTCGGGGATCTCACAACCTTTAGGACAATGGATGCTCTTCACTTGGCCTTGGTCACCCATTGCGTCTATTATTATTTGGTGACTAACTACGCGAACTT
>KV448668.1:0-17218 GCA_001658105.1 Rhizopogon vinicolor AM-OR11-026
GCAAACCAAATCATTATCAGTATTAAGCTCGACCAGAAGCCCGAAGTCCTAGAGCATCAAACGAATCAGAATGAAACGTCCGAAAACCATCTCATCCAATATGATCCCGCGAAGGAGACAAGACAAGCAGAAGGGAATGTTAAATAAGATAAATTCTCATGACGTATCATGACGAACCGGGCTCGCGCTCCCTGATTCTGAGGGTGACGGACACGCAGAGACACGCTCATCATCGCGTAATGTGGATGCGTTCCGCAAGAAAAAATGAGAGTTTACCAAGATAAGAACCAAACAATGCGGCATGCCAGATACGAAGGGGTATGGCAAGGGCATGGGAAGAAGAACTGAAACGCACCACAGGCATTGCAAACGTTATTCCCAACATCATGTCTCTTCCATAACAGCGTCCTACTCGTACCGCAGTTGATACAATCCAGAGCTCGGACGGTATAGTTGACCTTCTTCACGGGACCTGCTTGAGGGGTTTCGGCGTCGCATGTGCCGCTACTGACAGTGGGGTGAGCACTCAAGGTAGATGCGAGCTTTCCTGAGGACGAGGCTCTGGATGAAGGCTGTTGCTGAGGCTGTCCGGAGCTCTTGGGCTGAGATGATGACACCTGATTTTTTGATGATCGTAGTCGGCTGCGAGATATCACTGAAACAGTAAAAGATGCCTGATTGGCGTTGGACATATTTCGTTCGCCACTTCTGTTTGAGGGCGGAGGAACGGGGGTTGCAGAAGTCGCAGTGGCCGTTGGCGTGCGGGCCAGGGATGGGGGACGTGCGATTTTGAGGTAAAGATCTAAATCGAATAATGAGTATCAAATGCAAGCAATGTGCCCACGAGTTGCACATGTTTCAATCAACACACTGTTACTGCACTACCGAGCTGTAGGTAGCGAAAAAATGTAGGAAAGAGCTGTGGCCAATGACCATGTTGGCCTGCAGCAGGCACGCGCGGAACACAAGTTACAGATGCAGGAGAAGTACAAATGTGATTTGGGTTGATTAGCAAGTGTGTTTTGGAAAGCAGGCGCCCGCAAGCCAACCAACCATGGAGACTGACACGTGACGGCGAAAGGAGATGATATGAAGAGAGATCACTCACTACGGTCATTGCAGACGATCTTGCCCTCTGTGGCGAGTCAACGGCTCCGCAATTAGTACAGCTGATACGTGGTCGCTGTTGCTGTGGTCGGGCAGCGGACGCGTTGGATACCGACGTGGTTTGGTCTTCAGGCCGCTCATTTTGCTGCAAAAGCTACTCCAGAGTGAGATCTCCCGAGTTGATATTTTGCTGAAGAGGCCCTGCATGAACGGGCGAGGTAGGTAAATAGTCGCATTGTCCCGCAACATGTTCCGAAGCTGTGGACGAGAACTGCTGTAACCGGGAGAGGGTAGAGTGCGCAGGGTGATGCATGTTCAATCTTACGATTGGGGACATTTTTGTATGAGACAGTAAGATAGAATATGTTGATCGCAGGTTGAACAATGAACATGAGGTGTCGTTTAAACGTCGCGAGCGAATGGTCACTCACTGGTGCTATACAGGATGGTCAGACATGGGCGACGAGGAAGGGAAAGGGTAGAGCGAGGAAGACACGTTGACGTGTTTAGATACGATTTTCTTCCTTCGTCTGAAGGTTAGAGGCAAATGGGCAAAGGAGAGAGTGACGCACTGTACAGCACTGTCTGATGTAGCTTGTGCGGCATTGACGGGAGCCGATAATAGTGTCGGAAAGGACCAGCTGCAGGTAACTTGCAAGTACTCATACTCCTGCCAATCAGCATCACCACTCAATACTTCATGATGCGTATGGACAGGTCGATGATAGTAATCACCACTTTCGGTCGAACTGTAGGCGTAGCGCATGTCTTGTGGAGGGAGTCTACTAAGTATGGAGGTTGGATGACTGCTAGCTCCGCGGAACTTCCTCCGGTGTCTGTGGAGAGTGTAAGGACTCATAGCGGCTTTCGTACGTCTAGCGCGATGAACCATTCATGATTCTAGCCTTTAGTGAAACTTGGACTTGGCAGGGAAGCGCTGTCGTCAAATCGAACGATTCACTGATAATAGGTCTCCTGGCAAACGGTGAGGGTAGGCGCAAGCCTTCTGAGGAGCGAGAGTACCCAACGGGGACTGTGGAGCTTGGGCTAGGTAGCCAGTGCTTTTACTGTTTCTGGGGAACGGAGATAGAGCTAACTCGCGCCTCAGTTTGGTTTCCGACGGGTTCTCTCTCTATCCCGACCTCTATCAAGGCTACTCCAATCCTGTTCCGCAGCCGAGATGCCGTCCCTCTCCATCATATCACGCGGCTTGGCAGTGCCGATGCTGAAGGGTCGAGACATCTGGACTTCGTCACGATCTGAAGGAGGGGCCTAGTGAAAAGGTTCTCTTCGTGGCAAAACATTTCACACTTGATACTGTCCTGAGTAATCCTAGCTGGATGCCTAGGCATATTCTCTACTTTGTCAATGATATGTGAAGGCTTCGAGCGCTTAATATATATGTCTGTTGTATCAGATGGAGACTTGTACGATGCCACCCCGCCACTGACAGACCCGCACGAACTTCGCTGGTATAGGAAGATAGTATGGTCATCATCAGCCTCGCTCGATTGGTTAAACGAAGGAAGCAATCGACCTCGTGCTCACCCCCCGTGAGTTCCTGCGGTGTCCAAGTTGCACGTTCGGTTGGACGACGAGAAGTAGGCGACTCTGAGGTACCTGCTGTGAGCTGCGAGGATGAAGAAGAATATCTTTGCGCCGCTGTCTTTAAATCTTATCTATAATCGCGTGCTGCTCCCTTATCATACTTTCCGACCAATTATCTGGCAGGCAGTCCGAGTCCAACAGCGTTATTTGCGCTCATGTTCCAGTGCAATCCGGAACTGTTCCTCGGCAAGATGCTTCTTGGTCAACCTCTTGCGCTCGACAGCGCTCACTGGTCCTTTCTTCAAAGTGTCATTGACATTGACAATTTGTCCCCGATATCGACTTTGAGGCGACTCCTGCATTGTTCGTCAGGCTCAAGGTTAGCAGCTGATGGGATAGTCGAGGATTCGGTGGGATTGGACGCACGATCACGTATGCAAAGTAGATATATAGAAATCAGCGGGCCAGAAGATATTGAATGAAGATGGCATGAGCTGATGCACTAGTATGCCTGATCGTGATCGTGTCGTGCTTTGGTTTCTGAGTCACGTCGAGCTCACAGTGGCAAGGAGGCCGATGAAATGGTTGAACATCTACAGAAGTATTGTATGCTAATCACTTCAGGAGACTAGAGCTTGTCGTTCACTTGCTACAAATGCTACGATTTCTCCAACCGATGGACGGCTTGCACGAGGTAACCAACATCGCTGTATGAACTCCCAGCGCGGGGGCGCTATTTGCGATTCCTTGGGAGGCTCGGGTTTCTTACCTTTCATGACTTGTCCCAACACTACATTATCCTTCCTCACATTGTAGTAGGGTACCTTGCAAGTCAGCACCTAGAGCACACGCAACGTATGAACGAGATCTCCCGCTTGAAAATACAAGTTACTGACCTGCAAGGTGATACTGCCAAAGGAGTATATGTCGCACTCGGTGCTAAGCGAGACAGATATCTCGTCTTCATCTTGATCTTCTGGTACTTCAAATAGCTCCGCGGCTGCCCATCGGATATTTCCCCTGATGGTGGTTGTGAAATAAGAGGAACCAATGAACTCCAGGAGCATGGTTGAGAGACCAAAATCAGCAAGGCATGCCCGGCCATTGCCATGAACCAAGACATTTGACTAAAGAATTGCATGAGTGATAGAGTACATTTTCTGTGTGTGCCTGCACACACCCCTGTGAGGTCACCATGGACAATTGATTTGCTATGAACTGAACCGCGGTGAGGTTTGAGAACTCATGTGGTGTCATGGACGACTTACGGTATTGTAATCCAAGGGCAATATCATTCAGCTGACGTGTCAACGATCAGCATGCATCTGCAATACTTGCGAAAAAAAGTTTACAATAGAGAATTTATCTTGACATGATAATGTATCTTGTTGGCGCTCAAGAAAGCTTGTGAGAGTTCCGTTTTTAACCCACGGGCAAATCATTGCGGGGTAGGGCCCGAAGTTGTCTGCCACTCCCAACAGCGGAAGAATACAGTCATGTTTGAGACGTTCCCAGACCTTTAGCTCACGACGCACTCTCTGGGAAGAGTCATCATCTATAAACTGGTACGCCACGAAAGAATACTTACTCTCGAATTTTTCCGCATCAAGACATCATTATCCGACTCGAAAGCACGGATGGTCTTCACTGCCACCTACGTCATGCGTATTCAGCATCATCACGGATTGGAAATTACCACGAGCTTGAGCCTACCTGGACGGTCTCATTCAGCTTCACTAACTCACACTTCCAGATGTCTCCAAAGCCTCCAGAAGTAATCGGATAGTTCGACCTCCCCTGGAGTTGATTCGTGAGATCTTGCAACGAATCTGACGCATCCGATGATTCTTGGCTTGTCTGTTCCTCTGTTGCAGTTGATTCCGAATAAGGTGAAGCATAACTCTTGCGCTGGTCATCGTTCTCCTTGGGCCTGAGCTTGTTCTGATTCTGCCTGTCCTCCTCCCGCTTGTTTTTCTCCTCTTCATGGTTGGAGGTAGAGTGAGCGCTGGCTAGGGTATCGGTATAGGCGATTGGATTGCATAAGAAACTAGTATCGGATGAGGAGCTGGTATCGGATGGGCAACTGCGGTTGAACGAAAGGCTGGCATCGGATGAGGAGCTGTGATTTGACGAAGAAGGGTGAATTTACAGTTGTCAAAATAAAGACATTAAAAGGGTAAAAAGAAGACGTACTTGAAAGGATTAGTGACAGCCTGCGATTCGTGTTCCACCTCGATCGTGAATTTCACAGGTCTATAGACCTCCGTGCCATCATCATAATCCACAGCCAGCTGCACGATATCACCATCCTTGAGCTCATGCGGTATACTCTCCGACTCAGCAGGACTGAGACGAAGATAGTTGAGGAAGGTACCACAGGAGGATTTGGTGTCTTTGATGTAGACCTTGCCGTTGTCGGACCAGATCTCTGCATGGGCGCGGGAGACGACTATGCTTTTGAAGATGAGCATATCGGTGGCGAGAGCGTTATCGACTTGGCGATCTGTGAAGCGGCCGATCCGGAGTGGGGTGTCGCCATCTCTGAGATAGCGGGAGATGGGTTCGAAGGGGAGGGAATCGAGAAGTGGGACGAGGCAGATGCGGTGGGACGATGTAATGTTGTTGGCATTGGCGATGAATGTGTTTGTATTTCCTTCGCCGAACTGATCCGAAAATAGCTTATTGTGGGTTCCGTTGGATTTTGCCAACCTAGACTTTGCTGGAGAATTGATAGGCTTACGCGCCAGGTCAGAGGTGACAGGCGGAAGCGTCGAGGACAAAGCGGAAGCGTTATCGCCAACCCTGACCTGACTTCTCACTTCCAACGTTTCCAATAAATAATCCAATTTTTCAAGAGCAACCGTTAATAACCGATGGTCGCTTATGCTCAGTGTCGTGTTGTTTAGCAAGTTGTTGTATAGCTTCCTGTAATATAGAAGACGGCCTTTGGGCAAAAGAAACAGGGCATCCAAAGTCCATAGCGACGGATTAGCTAGCTGAGAAGACTGAATTGCAGCTATGGAAGGAGGATTATACTCAGAAAAAGCTTCAAGAACCCTTGGAAGCTTGATATTTGACTTGACGAGGTCCCATTGGTCGAAACCAGTGGTGAACTTCTGACAGTACATTGTGTAAGGCCGATGAAGGTCATGAATCTTTACAAAACATTCAGAATACACAGGAAGTCACATTAGTGTTAAACTCTCACCCAGCGCATTAAGAGGTCATCCAGAACTTCTGACCACGGATTAGAACTGATTTCTTCCAGTTTCTGTACCTCTATTAGGTATCTTATAGACGTAAAAATGCGTTACCCACCTCGAGGAAGGTGAGATTTGCATTGTACACACTCGTAACATTACGAAACATGTCACCGAGCTCCGGTGGTGTAGGATTATATCGTGACCACGCTGCGGTTATTTTCTACAGAAGTTGTGAACATTGCACGTCTCTTTAACGTAGTCAGGGACGCACTTGTATTATACCCGTCAAGTACTCCACATAGATCTTTTCGCTCTCAATAAGGTCGGTGAATGGACTAGATTCATTTGTCCTTTCTGTTGGGAAGGCAGGAGAAGGAAGGGACATTGATGTGGCAGCGAGCGAGCCCTGTGTAAAGAGCGTTGGAGAGGAATGGGCGGAACCGTATCCTTGGACGGATCTCAGTATGTTACCTAGAGATGACATGGTTGGGTTTTGGAGGTAACTGCGGTCTGTGATTAGAGGAGGTATCAAGTATGGACTGAGAAGATGAAAGACCTCGTACGCACATGTCTACACTCCGAAAAGAATCTATCGGATAATTGGGCAACTGAGGTTTGACTGTGTAGTATAAAAGCAGTGAAAGCCTTCTAATTTATGGGGGAACCAAGTGGTTGCGCGCGGCATCCCGAATACCAGTGTAAGCTGTGTCTCCCCTGGCAGTAGACCTGTACTACAAGCGCTTCAGTTGGCGCTTATGTAACATATTGATCGTATGCTCGTGGGGAAAACACGAGGTGAAGTGATGTAAGTTCCGAGTCTCCTACTGGTACAGTCGAGATGCGTCGTGACCTCTATGTCGCAGTCAACTTTTTTCCTAATGTGATCTCCAAGCTAGTACACTCTACAAAGTGTCAAACATTGGTCAAGCGCTGCAAGCACACACGAAATGGCGAGAAGAAGGAAGGGATCCGAGACTCAGATGAATTGACCTTCGTCCATTCAACACACTGTCTCTCTCCTCCGATCGACATGAAGTACTATTCAGGACCCTGCATCCATCGCCTACCAGTGGAAATTCTACAGCAAGTATTCTTGTTTGCCGTCAATGACGCGCCAGGCTGTCCTAGTATCTTCTCTTTTGAATATGATGACCCCATCTTCGAGATGTTCGAGCCATCAATCCAATCCATCTCGGCCAATTTTACCAGCCCTCCATTAGCCCTCACCCGGGTGTGCCGCTTTTGGCGAGTTGTCGCGTATTCAACGACGGGGATATGGTCGCGCATCCAGGTAGTGACTACGTTTCAAGATCGAATCAGACCTTCGAGACCGTTCCTTCCATCACTTCTGCGGTTTTGGCTTGCCCGCTCTGGAAGCGAGCCTCTCACACTCCATATTGTTGCACGACCACACCTTTACAGATCCAAAGCGAGGGCGGCTCGGGGTCAGGGTCCGGGTGGATACTCTCAACTACTCGGGATCCTCCTTGCTGAGGTGGGGCGTTGGAAAACTGTGACGATATCCGGTATGCCACCCAGATACCCAAGAGTTGGCTTCGACGTACCAGTAATGGATACGCCCCAGTTGAAAACCTTGGAATGTCACGCGATTGATTTCGACAGATTCAATGCACCAAATCTACGTCGCCTGCGTCTCTTTGATCAATATTATTTGACTAGCTTACTGTCCCGACCTACTCCTACCACCAAAAGCATACACCACCTTCATCTCCAGACCGCTACCGCCTATGTCATACGCCTCACTGCAGTGGCTTCCCCTCATCTAGAGACCCTCGTGGTGGATCATATTCCACTGTATCGTGGCCCAGAATGGGTGACATATGTGGCACATCCTTACCTTACATCAATGACTCTCCCCGTCGTCACTGATATTGCTCATCGGCAAGCATTTATCGATATATTCGACGAACTCGATCTTCCCGTGTTGCAGAAGTTTATTCTGCTGGGAGAACTAGGAGAACAGGAAGTCGCGCATGTTATGGCGGCGCTGAAAGTTGCGTCTTGCCATGTGAAAGTAGTAGAATTTCAGACGGATACACCGCAGAGCGAAGTTGATCTGGGTATCGCTGAACCGTTACTCTCCTTGGTAGAAGATGTTACCATCCGTCCCAAGGGGTAAGTGTTCCACTGTCGTCGGCGGTGCGCTCGGTCGTGCAAACTTTTCCCGGCCTAGAAACGCGATGAGGCTATGAAGCTAAGCAATGTCATATCATTGCCATAGGTCGCGGTCGGATGCGTTTGATCATGAAGGTATATGGTGTCGTAATTCTACGTTGGTGGCCCCCCCTTAGGCACGATATTTCACCATGCGGTGGGCACGAGTGATAGCTCACTGATGGTCAATACTCTATATACTTAGTTTACTATACGAGCATCTGGGCTGCACAAAATTATCTGTAAATGTGCTATCCAGAAGCAAAGACCAGAGCATCGGAAAAGGGATGTTGTATTCAGTGGTGTTTGTACATGATACAAACGCTATGATCTTGTCTAGTCTGGTTTAACGCTAACATTTTCCTTGAATAACTTTCAAATCATAAAACAAACATACGAATACAAACACGTACTTTTATACAAATCCACTCAATTTAGGAGTTTGAGGGATTGATTAAAGCCATCTTCTCTCGCGGGGTTCGCGCTCCAGACTGAGATTCTTAAAGTAATCACTTACATCACCTGTTCGCCGCACTTAGCAAATGATTCACCGAGGTAATTCTGCACGCTTAATATAAGATTGAAACTATGCGGGAACGTCTGCCAGCACTGAAGATCTTGGATCACCTACGAAACTTCCTGTCGTTTTCGGAAGTTCACCAAGCTGCCCGCCCGGTAGAGTGTCCTTGCTTCTATCTTGGATGTTGGTTAGTGTCATAATAGAGACACCTTTAGACGGAAATGAATATCCAACAGTTACAAAGAAGCAGAACCGAAAGCTCAACCAATGGAAGGCACACAAGGAGGAGGGACTTTGGCAAGCGTCGAACGATAATTATTGAAATTATTGGCTGAAATCATCGATAGCCATCAATCAGAAAGTAGACGTACAAATATAAAGCACACTAAGCGTCCATTCACAAAAATCCACTCTCTTGGAGAAGTCGAGCCATCTTCTCCTTTACACTCTCGTGGGGTTCGCGCTCCAGACTGAGGTTCCAAAAGTAATCTCCTACATCAACCTGCTTGCTGAACCTAGCAAGTGATTCCTCGAGGTAAGTCTGCACGCTTGATATAGGACTGAAATTATGCGGGAATGTCTGCCAGCGCTGAATATCTTGGATCACCTCCAAAGCCTTCTGTCGTTTTCGGAAGTTCACCAAGTTGCCTGATAGAGTATCCTTGCTTCCATCTCGGATGAAAGTTAGAGTTGTAAGGAAGACACCTTTAGACGGGAATGAATATTTAGCAGTAACAAGATCAAGATCGAAAGCTCACCAATGAAAGGAACGCAAGGAGGCACGACTTTGGCAAGTATGGAACGATAACTATTAAAATTTTTGCCTGAATTGATGATAAACTCGCAGTTCTCGAGTTGACTCATGTGTCGGGCATTCACTTGCTCCCATGACCGCTTGAGACGCACTATAGGAGGCGAGTTCAGCCCAGATATTATAGCAACCATGCTCGAGTAGTTGTGCATCAAACGACATCGCTAAGGGAAGTAAGCATCGTAGAAATGATTTTCACAGTGAACTACACACGTCGGCCACGCTTATGAACTGCTTCAGGATAACCGCGCGCTTCTTGGAATCCTCGTGGCTAAGAACTGAGTCAGCCACCCAGTTAGCGATCTGATAATTTATGTATGAGTATCCAATGACTATAAGAATGGTCCGGACCATACCCGATTGCATGTCTGGATGACCCTAGCAATATTATCGCTGTGGTCCGTCTTTTGCTCCAGTGAACGCTGTAGACATTCTATGGGCCGGATCTTCTGGTACAAATGACTTTCCATAATCGTCAATTGTCGTGCCAACTCCAAGGGGTCTATGTCCATAAGTTTTAACTTCTTGTCGGGCTTAGGCATTATCGAGGTCGGTGGACTACCAATATTAGGAGTAAAGCCCTTCTTGATGTCTCCTCCGCGCTATGACACATGAGTCAGACAGCTTGGAACATACCAACGGAGCTGGACGCACTGCACGTTCGACAAGTGGAAGTAGCTGCTTCGCAGCTAAAATTTTGTTAACTTCCTCGTTCTGTAGGAATTCTTTCATTTGATTCAGGATGGACAAATCCTCCTTCTCAAAGAAATTTTCATCCATAACCATGGCCCCGAGAATATTTAGAACACTGAAAATAACATTAGGAAAGCGTGAGAGAATGAACAACGACATACCGCATCTGAATGACGTGTTGCTTGAGCTTTCTCCATTCTTCTGCCTCCGAAGGACTCAGCCAATCCGGAGGTTGGATGAAGAAGCGGCGGACAAGGTGGTCAAAGAATTCGTCAAGAGTAGTAAATGACTTGTACGTCATCAAGAACGTTTTAATGAACGTAAGGTCTAGAAAAAAAGCCAAATGAATAAAATACGGCGATGCAATTCAAGCGCTCTTACCTGAAAGATCATGTGACGTTAGATGTTCAACCAGCGCTGGAACGGTTCCTGCTCGCACGCTTCCATCTACATCGATGATCATATCATCATTGGTGTAGTCGGGTTGCAGATACCAGGGTTTTATGGTAATGGTATAGTCAAGAGTGTCGTCACCGAAAATTGTTCTAGTATTCTCCTCATAAGGCACTACTCTCATAGTTGTAACTGTACGGATCGTAAGCAGAGTAAAGGCGGGAGAGAAAAACCGCCGCTCACCCTCAGTATTAGTCGAGTTGCTTGTCGACATCACATCCCGCGATTTTTCCGACAATGAAGAGACCAGGGTATTTGGAGAGGTAGTGAAAGCTACGATTTCTCCAACCGACGGACGACTTGCACGAGGTAACCAACATCGCTGTATGAACTCCCAGTGCAGGGGCGCTATTTGCGATTCCTTGGGAGGCTCTGGTTTCTTACCTCTGATGACTTGTCCCAGCACTACATTATCCTTCTTCACATTGTAATAGGGTACCTTGCAAGTCAGCACCTAGAACACGCGATGAGTGAACGAGATCTTTCGCTAAATTCAAGTCACTAACCTGTAAGACGATGCTGCCAAAGGAGTATATGTCGCACTCAATGCTAAGCGAGACTGCTGCTTCATCTTCATCGTCCTCTGGAATTTCAAATAGCTCTGCAGCAGCCCATCGGATATTCCCCCTGATGGAACTCGTGAGATAAGAGGGACCGATGAACTCCAGGACCATTGTTGAAAGACCAAAATCAGCAAGGCATGCCCTACCGTCTCCTTGAATCAATACATTAGACTAAAGAATCGGTAGTGAGTAACATAGTAACAAAGAGTACATCTTCTGCATGGGACCGCACGCACCCCTGTCAGATCACCATGCACAATTGATTTGCTATGGACTGAACCGACATGAGTTTTGAAAGCCTGGGTGGAGCACAACTCACGGTATTGCAATCCAAGGGCGATATCGTTCAGCTGATGTATGTCGACAGCTCAGTAGGTATGCAAAACTCACGAAAAAGGCTTACAAGGGAGAACTTATCATGGGACGATAACACATCTTGTTGGCGCCCAAGAAAGCCCGTGAGAGGTCCATTATGAACCCATGGGCAAATCATTGCGGGGTAGGGCCCGAAGTTGTTTGCCACTCCCCACAGTGGAAGAATGCAGTCATGTTTGAGACGGCCCCAAACTTTCAGCTCACGACGCACTCTCTAAGCCGAGACATCATTATACACTGACGCGCAATAGAAGAAAATATTACCCTCGAAGTTTTCCGCCTCGAGACATCGTCCTCCAACTCGAAAACACGAATGGTCTTCACTGCCACCTACAACTTTTTCAGCATGATCATCAGGAAATTGCCCTGAGCGACGCCTACCTGGACAATTTCATCTAGCTTCATTAGCTCACACTTCCAGATATCTCCAAATCCTCCAGAAATGGTCGGATAGTCCGACCTTCCTTGGATTTGATTGGTGAGATCTGGTAGCGCATCTGACGCAGAATGCGGTTCTCCTTGGTTGACCCGTTCCTTTGTTGCAGTTGTTTCCGAATAAGTCTAGCTGGCTGCGTGGGTCAGCTGTATATGTTACATGAGATGTCCATACATTCAGCAGAGACTGTGCCGGAGGTTGCATAATCTCACTGTGCTGGAGGAATTGCAGAGGAAGCCAGGGGACCTCCTTGCGTCCAGCCTCCGATTTGACGTCCCCGTTCGTTAGCTCGTGCTTGTACACTGGCAGAGCGATCTCTCTGGTCGGATGTCAATATCTAGAGCCTTTACTGTGAGAGTACTTCGCGTTCTCACCCACTTCCACGGACGGATGTGTTTGCATCTACTTTTCCTTCCCTGAACTGACCGGAAAGTAGCGGAGTTGACATGGTTGGAACTAGAAGTAACTGCAGTCGGTTTGTTAGAGCGGGTATCAAGTACGAACTGAGAGAATGAAATACCGCTACACTGTGATACAGTGGATACTGGAAAGGCCCCAGTCTACACTCCGAATTGAAGGATTAACCCAATATCTACCAGATAATTGGGAGGCCTGACGCCTGACGCCCAGTGAGGTTATGATTAGGTATATAACCACCAGAAAACCACTCAAGGTTTGAGGAAACCAAATGGCGCACAGCATCCCGAATACCAAGTCAGCATCTTCCCATGGCCCGGGAACACTCCGAGCACTGAACATTCGGACGTACTAGTAATAAGAGAGGCGGCCAGACATGTCTCTCCTCCGATCAACATTTAGGACCCTACGTTACTCGTCAATGATGTACCAGACTGTCCTAGTTTCTTCTCCTTCGAATATGATGACCCTATCTCCGACATGTTCGAGCGATCCATCCGATCCGTAGTACATAAAGAAAGAACGACAATCATCTTCATTCGTCTACGGTCTACCTATATCCTCTATCTCGGCCAACTTTGCTAGCCCTCCCTTAGTCTTCCCCCGGGTGTGCCGACTTTGGCGTTGCGTATTCAATGACCGACATATGGTCACGCATCCAGGTTTCGATGTCGAGGATCTTCGAGGCCGTTCTTTCTATCTCTTCTGCGGTGTTGACTTGCCCGCTCTGGAAGTGAGCCGCTCACCCTTCACATTGTTACCCGACCGCTCAATCCACAACTGATCAGATCCAAATCGAGGGCTTCGGGTCATGGTTTGGGGAGATATTATCAACTACTTGGGATCCTCCTTGCTGAGACGGAGCGTTGGGAGACCGCGACATTGCCGGGTGTGCCATCCATTTGCCCTGGGAGACCTGGTCTTAACGTATCCCAATTCGATAAACCAAGTTGAAAGCCTTCGAATGTTACAGTATAAACCTGGGATAAACCTCAACAGATTCAATGCACCCAATCTTCGTCGCCTACGTCTCCTTGATCAACGTTGTTTGTTTTACTAACGTACTCCTACCACCACATACGTACGACATCTCCATCTCCAGACTGCCACTGCCTACATCATACTCTTCACTGCAGAGGCTGACATTTCGTCATATAGTACTGACCTAGAACGGGTTACACATGCTGCCTTGCATCAATGACTCTCCCCGTCTTCGCCGCTATTACTCTTCGGCAAACATTTATTGATATATTCGATAGTCTTCACCTCCCCATGTTGCAGGAGTTGGCTCTCCTTGGAGAACTAGGAGAACCAGAAGTTGCTCATGCAATGGCGGCACTGGGAGTTGTATCTTACCACGTGCGAGTGGTAGACTTCAGATGGATACACCGTCACGGTTGATGTAGGTATTGCTCTCACTTGTAGGCGATGTTATCGCCGCGTCCGTTACCTTGAAACAGAGGGAACGACTGTCTTCCTTCTTTCAAAGTCTGACTACAGGAGACCAGTCCGTCATAGTGTCAGTGAAGAAGTACCCTGCTGTCGTAAGAGGTCGTGAGCACTGCAGTAACGGTTGGCCGACAATGTCTGTGCAAATCTTGCCCCATCTAGAAGCACCGAAAAATCACACGACAAAAGCTATCAAGCTGTAAAGCAATTTCATCCTGGTTGGCATTAGATTCACACCTTGCGCTGTAGTAGCGGCTGTACACAGGTTAGTGGTGCACAGCCTTGTACAGCCTAACAGGTACCATGATGTGTTGGAGGTCGATCGTCGGGCGCCAGGTAACTTGATAACCTCCTTTGCCACTCTTTTGCCGTTTGGGATTCTACGGTCATCATGACGCATGATGATTCGGGATGATATACAAGTTTTCAACGCTCCAAAAGATGCCCAATAGTGAGTAACTGGTCTTTGTTGAGTATCCTGAGTGCCTGATCCAATGAATCGTCATGTGGTCTGTATGTGGGCGAGCGATTCCGTCGAGCTATGAATGTCGTCCCATCTCATTACTTTTGAACTTCCAGTGCGTCCAAGCAAATATAGCGACATCTATTCCTTTGGTGAGATTACATACAGTATGTGCAGATATGTGCAGGGAAATTTTGATCATTCATGTGAAAGATCAGCTATCAATCAGCGCTCGGCGCTCAACGTTTACACGGCGATCATACATTAGATCGGAGGTACTAGTTACGGCGGCCCCTCCATTGGCTGAGGATATATAGCTAATGCTATTCTGTTGGTGGAATTGACCCATTCAACAATATGTCCTCAACACAGGATCTTTTACCGCAGGTTGACTTGGGGAACACGTTCGGGGCTCTTTTCATTGGGGCAGCTTTTGCAGCAATGTAAGCAAACTATTTGTTCACTGTTCAGTCAAACTTAAGCAGTTCTGAATCCTGTTCACCATATATAACATATCTTGCGGGACAGTCTTTTCGGTGTTAGTAATGTTCAAGCTTTCATCTACTTTCAGACGCATAAGGACACAGGGATGACATTCTTTAAGCTGGTCGTACGTCCATACCACCTCCTTGTCAGTTATATTCCTGATGTTAGTGTACTAGGTTATTGGCCTTTGGTATGTACTCCATCTAATAGCAATAATCGAGGACGCCGACTCGGAGATCTCACGATGCCCTGAATTTTTAGGATACTTGACGCTCTTCACCTGGCCTTCGTCATTCATTGCATCTACTACTATTTGGTGACCAACTACGCGAACTTCGGTGCGCTCACAGAAATTGTGTGGAGTGGCAAAGTGAGATCCACTTTGGCATTATCAACTATTATATTGATAGGCTCGTGCAGCTTCAGATAGCACTCAACGTAAGTTGTATTTTATTTTCTGTGGTCCGCCTTAGACACATTCCACAGATGTTCACCGTGTGGATTGTACATTTGTGAGTACAATGTTCAATTTCATATGCACAGTCAAGTGATGATTTTGGGTCGATAGCATGTATGCCTATCGCATATGGATAGGTATTGATTCCCCTATCCACGAATTTGCTAAGACTTATGTGGAGAACATAGTTAGCACGGGGCGATCAAGAGTTCTCCCTATGACAGTGGTGGGTTTACTATCAATGTCGAGGTGTTACTGTGTCGTTGATGCGCCATTAGGGCATCATAGTGATCCTAACTTTAGGTGAGTCTGAGTAGTAATCCTGAGAATGTCTTTCGGTTGACCCTGAAAATCCCTTCAGGTGTTGCCATCAGTGAGCGTTCAAGTTCGATCATACTATTGTTATTGGCTCATCATTTTAACCCGATAACAAGCCGTTACGTATGAAGTGTGAGTGCAACAATGTGCAACCATTGGCATGGCATAGTACTGATAGCGAGTAGATATAAGTCCCACTTGTTTTCGGATTTGGCTAGAATCGAGTGGTCGACACTCATGTATTTGAGCACGGTTACTTTTGTCGATTTCGTTATTGCGTCGTCGCTATGCTATCTCCTCGCTACCTCTCGTACTGGGTTCTCAAGGTAAGGAGATGTCCATTCGCTGTCGGCATCTGGCATACTAAGCATTGATTATTTAGTACCGATACCTTTTTAACAAAGCTCATGGTTTACACCATCAATACCGGCTGTCTGACGAGGTATTCCTGTTTCCAGTTGACTCCTTACCTTGACTCATGTTTCATCCAGTATATGCTCAATGGTTGCCCTCACTACAGTGAGGTCCCATTTTTTGCTGTATAGCTCGTCTCTGATAGTCTTCTATAGTGTGCGGTGATGCCGAACAACTTGATCTACGTGGCCCTTGAATTTTTAGTGACTAAACGTAAGACTAAATGATTCTGCGATGATCGTGCTGACCGGTGTTACGTTGCCTTTTCAAGTATATGTCAACTCTTTCCTTGCACTCATGAATGCTCGATACTACCTGCGACCCAACGATACAGAGCATGTTAATATTTCAGAATTCCGTGCCCACCGCCCGTCGCTGCACACTAGTAGTGATTCGAAAACCGAGGACCTTCAGGAATCTCGGATGAATGTGTTTAAACATCCCCAGGATGATGAAGGGTTTCAAGCTGTCAAGGTTGGTAGCTCGTTGATGGAATAGGGGCCGACTAATGACATGCTTCACTACTCGTCACAGCGGCCGATTGGGTTGATGATAGACACGAATTCTTCATCAGTGTGACAGATTGGTATGGTCAATCAGTTAGCTCCGAGTCGCGAGGTAGGATGCATGATAATTATGTGTTCTGGGTAGACGTCGTACTGGGGAACGGATGATTATCATATATATTGCTATTTTTTTCGGCAAAAATGTGAATCTTACCCAATCGATACCATTTGGCGTTGATTTGGCGTACATATAGATGTTAACTTAGGCTCAAGTTCCCTTTCGTTCCTGCCATTTTTTCGGGAGTCATTCATAGCCATGGGAAATGGGCAATTAGGGATGCACGTAAGGGCCATGGCTGTTCTCAGCCCGAAGCGAAGCGAGGGCATTCAATGACAACCAAAAAATCAGCCCTAGTCGTGGGAAATGGAAATAAGTTAGGGATCATGACGTACGTGCAAGGCATCGTCACAGCCCCGAGTCTGTTCTTCATGTGTTCTCCAGGCTGGTACACTCAAAAAGCATCGAGCGTTAGACAAGCACACACGGGCGAATGTAAAGAAGAGCACAGAAGGGATCCGAGCCGGTGAATTGACCTTCACCCACTCAGCACGTATCTCTCCGTTGAACCTGCAACCCACCGCTTACCAGTCGAACTTCTATAGCAAGTACTCGTGCTCATCTTCAGCGATGTGCCAGACTATCCTAGCATTTTCTCCCTTCGACTGGAGCACGATGCTGTCATCGTGAGGATTCGGGGTAATGCCAAATATACACACTTGGTCAACTTTTCCACCCCTCCTTTAGTCTTTGCCCGGGTGTGCCG
>KV448670.1:0-17090 GCA_001658105.1 Rhizopogon vinicolor AM-OR11-026
CATTAGCTGTATGAACCTCATCAGTAAACTGATCTTACAGAAAAGGCCAAAGTAAAACTGACATTTGAACTAGTAGGTAAGGAAACATTTCGCGTCAGGCATATTTTTGGCGTGAATGGGCTACACTCACGATGGCAACGATTGAATCCTGATCATAGAATTCAATCATGACTCGCCCAGATCCCCCTTCTTCGTACGGTGCGAAGTGCTGGTACCAAAACTGGTTCGTTCCCGGCGTGAAAGGTTCGTCCCCCTGGTAGTATATCTTTCCATCGGTCATGACGTTCTCTGACAGTGTAAATTTGCGCAGTGAATCGACCATATAATATTGACACGGGCAAAGATGTGCGTACCCTTCATTTGAACGAGGCCTGATTGAAATGTCATGTCCCCGGCGTTCAGCACAAGGCCGCTTTGATTGACAACAACAGATGCATTCACATGTGGAACACCATCAGGCCTGTGGAGGAGTGACTCAAGAAGAGAAACACTAGCGCTATCGAGGTTCTTTGGCATGGCTTCATTTTCTTGGTTGATGAAAGGTAAGAGTGCTGACTCTACAGAGAGGAGTCCTAGGCCGATTTTAAAAAGCGATGGCATGCTTGCTAGCGATGAAGAGTGAAGTTACTTAGGAGGAACCGTACGCACACGATTTCCATTACTTATACTGCTAGTGTTCCTACTCTAGATCGGTCATGAACCGAAGTGGAGCAGAAGAGGGTAAGACGTGCGGTCATGAAGGAATGTTTACCTAGCAAATTAGTTCCAATCACCTTAAAGTTGCAATTAAATATTCGTCATGTTATCGACAGACTAACCAGATCCCACCTATTACTGGAAACTTCCATCCACCTTTACCGTTATTTGCTGCTCGGAAGCCTGGAACATCAGAGAGAGGACTCATTTTACGTTAACAATTTCAAGCTTGTTTCAAGCCTACGCGAGCACGTAGGCGATGTTAGCGATGCCTACGCGATGTTACGCGCTCGGCTGAAATCAGACTCAGCTCAATGAGCACTCAATGAGAAGTTTGAACTTTATGAAGGAGCGTTATTCAACTTGCTCTTTTAGTATCCCTATTCCTTCGGGATACTCCCCAACCGAAGGAGCGTTATTCAACTTGCTCTTTTAGTATCCCTATTCCTTCGGGATACTCCCCAACCGAAGGAGCGTTATTCAACTTGCTCTTTTAGTATCCCTATTCCTTCGGGATACTCCCCTCAGTCTCTAATCTGAGCCTGAGGCTCTCTACTCTTGAGAGAGCTCGTCTGTGTAAGAATAACCACATTAACAGTTTTCAGCGGGCAGATGTACAGTCGAGCTTCGGGAGGGATTCCTCTGTATTCATTACCCTATACCGGAGGTCTCTCAGCTTCGAGACCACAAACGCTTCATCCTCGTGTTGAATAATAGGTCACAACGCATGTTCATACTTACATAATTACCATACATAGTATTCCGGACATTCCCGATACACTCGCTTAACGCACACCCGCTCATTGTTACTTTTCCTCAGTCTTTCTATCCGAAACTGAGGGTACGTCCATTCATTCCTAGCTACACAACCCGCACCAACTTACAGTAGGATTATTCACGTCGTGTATCTAGCCTCCGACAGACCACGATATTCGTCACCTCGGGCTGCGCACGGAATATTGTTACGGTGTACTATGCATACCGATATTTTATCCGGTGCAGAAATATTGAGCCTCGGCATGTTCAGCGCAGTACTCAATAATAATCAAGGTCCAATGCTGAAATAGTTGAAGTGCATATCCATGCGATGTATAATACACATGTGAGATGAATCGCAACGAGTAACGAGTATCGATGCGGGAATCAAATGCAAGAAAGCCTGAAAGTGTAAATTCATAATGTACAGCAAAAGCCTCAGTGCGCCAATTAGGTGCCCAAAAAGATCCAAACAGATAAGCTCCACGACACCTACACATCCCATCCACCAACCTTAGCCTCCTCCAGCAAAATGGCGCCTTTCGTTCCGAGATCGATACCCTCAGCCCTCGCATCGGCCGCAAACCGAACAACGGTCTGTGTAGCATCGCCCATATTGCCCTCGGGGATCCAGGTAGCTTGCGCGATCGGATAACTAGAGCATAAAGCAAAGTAAAACAATCAGCCGTGGAATCAACACGGTGCAAGGCGTCACACACCCTTCCCATTTCACCAAAAATAGGTACCCAGCTTCACCGACAGGTTTCCGACCTACTAGGCGCTCAATCATGTATTCCTGCTCGTCGACGTGGGCGTGTAAACAATCTGGACGGGCACATTTTTCGTCGCGGTTGCGCAGGGTCTGGCGTTTTGCGGCTGGAGAAGCACACATGGTCAATGATGTCAGGCAGCCCGGACATATGAACACCTACTTGATACGCTACAAAGAAAGAATGTTTGAGATCAGTTCATCGAACGCAGGGGATACGGATAAAATCAAAACACGTACCAGCATGGCGGACAGATGAAGCTAGCTTCCGGGTCCAAACGAAGATCTTCCTCGACAATACCAACGCACTCAAAGTGATACCACAAGTCACAGCTAAACAACAGCAGAAACTAAGCAACAGCAATAGGACGACACAAAAAGATACTGACTTGTCGCACTGCACGAACTGCCGCTGAAACGATCCATCCTGTTCGCTTTTTGCCGGCCACTGACACATCAGAGCTTCGTTCTGCGCAGACAACGACTTGGACTTTCTCTTCTGCGGCGGTCGCTTATTTGACGTCCCACTTGTGTTCTTACGGGGCTGGCGGACTTTCTGCGTACTGCCAGTGGATTCCCTCGCCTTCCGGCTAATAGGTCGAATCCGTTTCTCGGACAATCGAGTCGAACCCGCCCCGACGGCACTAGCGCTATTTAGCCCCATCTGCGCCGAAATGCTCTCAGCTCGGAACGCAGTCACGGCCTGCATCGATGTGGAAGGACGAGAGGTTCGGCGCGGATCCCCCGTACGTGGATTCCGGACCGAATCAACCATGCTGGATGACCTGGCACCCAGGCCAATGATGTTATCTACGTCTTCTTCGATCCTAGTCCTCTTCTCCGGCTGCTCGATCGCGGACGATGATTGAGACGACTGGAGCTTACGCTTGAGGTCTGACAACTTGATATTGAGCCTTGTTGGACCCCTCCTTGCGAGCACAGAGAGCTCGTCGATGGATGCACTTGGACCGCCTCTCGGCATCATATGTGTCTGCAGCGCCACCGATACAGAGGACCCAGAGCGTGTTCCCAAGTCCATATCTGAACAGAGACTCTCTGTTCTGCGTGGTTTTACCCCGGCTCCATACCACCTTTCCTCGGTCTCACTATCCAGCGGTGGCGGAGAGTCCTCCAGCGAGGACAGTGGGGAGAGCGAGCTAACTCGGAAAGAGGGCGAGGTGGAACGAAGTGTGGTGCGAGCAGGGTCCGCGTACTTGAGTTGAGCTGAGATATCGGATTCGTCGTGTTCTCCGCCATCAGCGGTCGCCACAGGTTCTTGTACCCGCCGTTCCACATACGTCCCTGCATACGTACTTCTCACCGCAGAACTCGCTCCATCAGTGTCAGCGCTTATGAAATTGCTGAACAAGTTTGCATACGTCGAGCCGGAAACATCACAATAGTCATCGTCGTCATGATTGAATGCCTCCCTGTGTTCTGGTGAACCGGCAACGCCGCCCCCTAGACAACCGTGTTTGAGTTGCGCCTCCAGTTCTGACTGTAGAGGCAAAAACGCGGACAAATGATTCGGGAAGGATGGCGATGGCGTGCTCCCATTCTCTGGAGAGAGAGATGCTGCCAGCGCTGCAGCAACGGCCTCTTCATCTTGAAATAGGGAGTCCGCGGGCGTTAGTTCGCGAGAATATCCATACTGGTCCAGGGGAGAGTGTGGCAGATCTGCGGGAGTTGGCTGGCGTGACTCAGAGAGAACATTTTCAGGCTGCGCGCCGTCTTCTAAATTTGTAGTGGGTTCTTGAGGGTGCTCGCTTGAGCGGGCCTGGTCCTGGTTCTCGAGGGTCTGCTGACTCGGGCTGCCTGTATTTGGCGCGAGTGCAGGGGCACGCTCCTCTACTGACTTGACAGATTCTTCGAGCGACCCATCATCCACGTTCCCGTCCTTAGGCTCCTTTCGCAACCCCTCCTCCGTAACACCCTCTCCAATATCTTCATGCCTGGGTTCAGGCTCCACTACGCCTGATCCCCCAACATCACTCGCATGATCTAGCTGCATGCTCTCGTCTGCATCCGCTCCATAGTGATCTCCATTTGCATCAGCAACCTCACGAGTAGGTTCATGCAGGCTATCAGACTCCACCACGCCTGATTGTCTATCATCACTCGCACGGTCTAGCCGCATGGTCTCGTCCCCAATCTCATCGGCAACCTCACGGGTACATATCGGTCCGGGGGCACAAGGTTCTACGTCAGGCGCGATAGCATGCGATGGGTCATTCGAGCTCGTATGAGGAGGTGGCTGAGTTGTAAACGCAAGCGGCGGGTCCACTGATCCTGCTTCCGACACCGTCTCATCTCTAGGCACGGGTGGAGATGCCTCCGTATCCGCATCTACGTTTGTGTTTGCGCTTGCATTCGCTCCAACCGACTGTGACAGGGGAGTGAACTGGCCAACCGACGTATCAAGGTTTATTGTTGTACCCCGATCCCGTGTTCCCTCATCAGCGCACTGCCCTTGCGAATTCATACGCTGATCCTGATGTTCTTGTCCCTGTCCTCGTTCTGGTTCTGGTTTTTGGGAGTTTATATTCTGATGCTGACATTCCAGAGAATCCATACTCTCATCCAGATGTTCTTGGTGCTCCCTATGTTCTTGTTCGCAATCCGCACATAGGCCCTCGCAGTCCTCGTTCCCCCCGATCCCAATCCCAACATTCGGTTGTGCCCCCGAGAGCATGCGGCTCAACGAAGCTGCGCGCGCCCGCGTGAGCGCAGAGTTGGGCGTTCGGGTCGGGCTTGTGGAGTGCACTGCAGCAGGGTGGGGAGAAGAAGACGAAAGGAATGATGATGGCGGTGGAGTAGGCAAGATAGGAGCTGAGTTAGAAGCGGGGAGTTGATGATGAGATGGGGGCGTAGCAAGCGGTAGAGTAGGGTTGGATTTGAGCGGTGAGGCAAAGTTGCGGGAATTGAACTTGGGTGGAATGCGTGCAGGGATACGAGTTGTTTCGACAGACGAGGGCGTGGTGGGATTGAAAAATGACTGAGGGGTGCGGCTGGGTGATGCCATGGTTGAGTCCTGACCAATACCACTCAACCCTGGTTGCGAGCAGGCCAAAGATCTGGTGTTGGATTTGTGGTGCGCCCTACCGAAGCTCTCGCCGCGCGGACTGTCAGGCGAGGGAGTTGCGAGCGATGAGGAAAGGAAACGGTCAGGCTCATTTGCGGAGACTTTGGTATGCAAAGTATTGGGAGCCAGGCGAAATGAGACGTTGCGTGTCACAGGATACGAGGCTGTGTTAAAACCATCAAGGGGTGTTGTGGAATGTGGGTGAGCTGTAGATTCCGTACTCCCAGATGAGCTGGGATCTCGCTGAAATTTGCGGTTATGTTCTTGCAAGTAAGGAGAGAATGCTGTTGGGTATGGCTCGATTAGGTGGAACTGCAAAGATTAGATGGTGCAGGAAAGCTAATGGTAGAAGATAGAATAATGTAGGGAAAACAAAGCAGGCTTGAAGGGGGGAAAGGGAATGGAGCACTTACCCGGCAAGGAGGCACAACGCGAGTTAGGGACTACTTATATGTGTTTATGAGACAAGATGGTATCATTATATGGAGATACGATTATGATCGACGCGGTGTGCGCAACGGTTAGAAAAGTACAAGTAAATATCGTATTGAGACACCACATGTTGAGAAAGGTTTTACAGTGTCAGCATGGGTTGAGGAGTAGGGAAGAGAGAAACTTACGATTAGCATTCCAGTTAACGGGGGCGAGCATCTCAGAAGAGCGGTGCATGGAGGTAAATACAGGCGGAAACAGACGTGTTGATGGGAGTGAAGGCATGGTCGCAGGGAGATGCTGATCTGTAGCGGCCACGTGGAGTATCAGTCGTCCTGATCAATGCAGCAAACTCAGCATTAAATATAGTACCTTTTTGAACGGGAGGAGATGGCGTGCATGGGCTAGTGCTTGCATCGCGGCATACCACAGGGGGACCTTGAGACAAGTGAAAGTAAATGCAAAGAAATCTCAAAGCAAGGGCTTAGAGACACACAGGGAGTAGCCTTCAAGCTAGTGACGAGACCAAGCAACTGATCGATGGCTGCCTCTATCTGCACCAACCGATGCGCTATGCCCTTATTTACCGGATCGGAATCGGTATTTTTCCTCTTCTTCCTAGGGCGACCAACATCGCCACAAAGGATGCGTTCCAAAACTTTGACCTTGGTTGCCAAGTCATCTAGATCCTTGGACATCTCTTGGTGGTCCTCACGCGATGCTGCGACGTGTTCGAGCACCGTGTTGATGTCGGCTTTGAGATCAAGGATCTGATGGGACGAGGCCAAGGTCACGGGGGTTGCCTGCTGAAGCGACTGCGAGATTGGGGTGGCAGAGGCGGATATGGTATTTGAAGTAGAGGCTGGTGTTGAGATTGAGGTAGGTGTTGATGCATTTCTTTGAGCACTTTGCGACCGCGATTTTGCACTACGCAAGTTCTGGTCGGAATGGTGGGCCACCCAGCGCAAGCTGGAGGTGGAGGTTTGGGGCTGTAGGGATAGGTGTTCCATCCTAATTGCTGGTGGACTTGCCAGTGAAAAAAGCCAGTGATAGAAGATCGATGGATGTTTCAAGTATAGAAAGTTGGACTAAAATCCCATTGATTATTTTACATACAAGACTTTGGCGCGCGCTACTGAAATACATATCATCATTTGCCTCCGTGGAGGCCTGGGGAAACATCTATGTAGTCTGCTGCTGTCTGCCTATGCATGTGACTATCTATTGGTATCGAAGAGTAGCCAATGTTGTCAGACAGTAGAGCTGTGTTCCTTCGTCACTTAAGCTTAAGGGAGACTAAGTCAGACGTCGACATTGAACGCAGGCTGGAAAGTCGCTGGGAGGGTCAGCTAGACTCTTAGTGGGCGATGCAGAGAAGGTGATAGAAACACTCGGAAAGCTGTGTCACATGGTCATGGGCCACGACTCTCCCCTTTCGTCTTGACTCCCGGAGGCTGCAGGCTGCCCGCGTTATCAACTTCAACTCGATTATCTCAATCACCAAGTCGTGCATGTCCGTCGTGAACGGTCTTCCTTTACTCAGCGGTCCACCACCGACTCCTTCCACCGATTGCACACAGAACGCATGCAGGAAATGTAACAAGGAATTCATCCGCTTCTTTACACGTGCAACCCGCTGTAACCACTGTGGTCAGTTCATTGGTCACTACTTTACCTGATCCATTCAAACTCGTCTTCTATCCCCAGGCTACTCGTATTGTCTCAGCTGCGCAGACTACCAGGCGCTCATGCCCCGTCGTGGTGCCACCTCTGGCTATGACCCAGTCCACGTATGTGCATTCTGCATCGAGTTCCTTAATAGTGCGTCCTTCGCTCCATAAACATCTCTCCATCTCATGTCTTGTATCCAGTAACTGCCTCCAGTAAGAACCAGCTCAAGTCCCTGCCTCTCTCCAAGCTCCGTCAGTACGTCGATGCATACAACATCCCCGTCAAGGGCCCCATCGACAAGAACGACCTCGTGGATGCCATAATCGCCGTAAAGGTGCATCCCTTCCTAACCTGATCCATCATCTTATCGCTAACTTCTTTCAGACACCAATAGGTACCCTTCCCTCAGCGAATGAAGCCTACTATCGCGCCAATGCTGTCCCGAAACACCGTCCCGCACGCCCTCGCGGGCTCTTCAGCACCCGTCCTCCCCCGCAGACTCAGCAACACACGTCCACACCGCCATCCGATTTTCCGCGTCCCGACCTCGACCCTCAGCCAGCATCATACGGAACGTATACCAGCTCTACAAGACAACGTCAGACATCCACTACGCACTCCCCGCCCCCTCCAACTCCACCTCCACGATTCAGGACTGCCTCGCAACCACAGCCCCCACCTCGATCATCGCCTTACTCCACTGCACGCCCAACCCCTGCCGCCAGCCCGCCTCCCACACCTAACACCCGCCCCACTGCACCTCACTCGCAACCTCAGCCCTCATCGGCATCCATACCAACACCAACACCAATAATCCCTCCGCCCCCACTCTCCGCCCTCCTTGCAATGTCCCCATCCTCTCTCTCTCGCTTACCTATTCACACCCTCAAGCAGATTCTATTTGACGCACGCGTACGCCTGCCAGCTGACGTCCTTGAGAAAGGAGAACTCGTGGCGCGCGTGAGTGCATGGGTGGAGGAGGAGAGAACGACTGCAGAGGAAAGCGAGAGGAGGGAGTGGGAGGAGAGGGAGCAGGAAGAGAGGGAAAGGCGAGAGAGGGAGGAACATGAGGAGAGGGAAATGTGGGAGAGGGAGGAACAGGAGGAGAGGGAGCGGAGGCGGGCGCGAGGGTCTCCGGAGCCAGAAGATACCCAGATGCGTGACGAGGACGTAAGGATGCATGACGAGTTCCAGCAACATCATCCACCACCGTCACTTTCTTCTTCCCCTCCGCCCAAGACGACGTCCATCGAAAGGTCCGGTCTATGTGTGATATGCCAAGACCAGGAGGCGAATATCGCCATCGTGGATTGTGGGTACGTACTTCTTAATTCCTACTTCGTTCTTGTTGCTAACCCATGCTTAAAGACATCTGGCCATGTGTCGTGCCTGCTCAGAGCTAGTCCTCGCCTCCTCGCGCGAATGCCCGCTCTGCCGCACTCGTATCGTCACAGAAGCACGCCTTTTACGGATATTTAAGACTTGAGCATGAGTACCTCAGCACACGGTGCATCGCATTTGCGCACAGACGCTGCAATACCCAGCATAACGCGCGGTATGTACCCCCTTTTCTTTTAAAAGTTTTGGGTGCCGAAGATATAGAGGTACCGTTGGGCCCTGGCACATGGAATGTATGCTGTATGACCATCATGCTTATTTATTATCCTGCATGTAACTAATAAAACATTTCATTTACTTATTTGCTGATCTCATTGGAGCTGTGCTTGAACTTTAGATTGGGGGACAAGTTTCGAAAATGTCAGCGACCAAGTCACCAGTATCTGTAGGGAGTCCATCATCGGAAGACTTCTTCGTAAGGGCTGGACCGGGATAGAACGTGACAAGGCTTCGCGAGTTCGCATGTGGTCCTTCTGGGTATTGCAACAGGTTCCAATAAAACAGGGACTCGGCTCCAGAAAGCTCATCTTCGGAGAAGCTTGAGGTTATGATACTATGTTTTCAACACCGATCGACACGGATACACGGACCCTCCTGGTGCCCATACACCTGCAAAACCTTTCACGGCGTATAGGCGTCGTTTGTACTGCTGCGAAGTATATGATCATGGTACATGTGAGTATGCATTCCCCCTTCGATGCTCTCGTTGGTCTATGGTGCGCATCACTTAGTCGCCACCACTTTTGTCCAAATTTCTCACCACCTCTAAAAAAATTCAGATTAGTATTTCCTCTTACAAAAGTGCTCAGATTGATGGGTGGAACAAAACTGTAAGACGGATTTTTGATTGGAGCAAATTTGAAGGCAGGGAATTTTTTGAGGGGGGTCAGATTGGCCACCCCCTTAGAATTGTGCCTATAACTGGTCAAAGAGCTGTGCTACTGTTTCTGGAATGCATCTGTGCGACTTATATTTTGTTGAACTGAACTGCTGAAGCTTCAGCTGAGCATCTTTTGTCCCGACTCGGAGTCCTGAAAGCATCTATCCACCTGTGTGTCTGATTTTCCCACAAACAGATACTCCGCAACTCAACAGATCCCAAGGCTCGTGGTATACTCTCTTTCAGAGTCTCAAAAGTACAGTCACGGTGGTCCCAAAGGTACTTCTTGACCTGTCCCCAAAAAAAACTCGATAAAGTTAAGCTCGCAGTGGAATTTTGGAAGCAACATGCAGAGGTGACCTGCCCTTTCAATGATCTCTTGCACGAGTGATTTCCGCTCTTTGAAGTCAGACTGCACCTCCAGTATACATTTGTTGCAGCAGTCGGTAACATCAGATTTGCATTTTTCCTTGAACTCTGTGAAGTGAAGGCTGATGCAGGCCATGTTCCAAGCACTTTGCCCTGTTCTACTCAGCAAAGTTCTTCCACTCTGCAGTCGTCTTTTCCTTCAGGATCTTGTCGAACTTGAAACTGGTGGGCTGCTGAAGTGCATCAACCTCGGCTTTGAGAGCTGGCAGATTTTCCTCTGACTCATCACCTTCGAACTCTCGCCATCCGACCATTCACTCTCTGATGTATCAGGTTTGTACTCGCTGTCTGAATCACTGGATAGTACCTCCATATTGACACCACCAGTGTAGTTGCAGTCAGATTGGGACTCGGAGTCTGTAAGTGTATCATTGTCATCAATGAAACTCGGAGCTTGGGGGCGGCAGAACGTGGTTGTCGATGGTTCACTGTGCTGCACAGGCACGAGAAGCTTTATTTTTCTGGTATTTTTCGCTATTGTCAGATACTGAAGGTTCAGCCAGTGTTCTGCAGTTTCTAATAGTCTCCCCGTCACGCACAACCTGATATTGTTGCTCAGTTGATGTTATTTCAGATTAATATTAATATTGTGACCAACCAATTTGGCCACTGGACAAAGTTGGTGGTGACTACAGCTAATTCGGAAATTGTTGTCCGGGGTCGCCCGGTCGTGTTCGAAAAATCAAAAAATCAGAAAAATACAGAAAAATCAAAAAATTCGTTCATGCATTATACACACTTCTCTAGCCTTGTATAAGCACTCTGTATCACTATGCCATACAAGACAATCAGCAGAGATATGAAAAAACGGGCTTTGGAGCTGATTGAGGAAGGTTGGACAGCAGAGGAGGTGGCAGACGTCCTCCATGTAAGCGAAAAGAGCATTGCACGCTGGGCTGACCGGATGGAGGCCACATGCGCACCATAGATTCTGTCCCTGGCTCCGCTCAAGAACCTCTTTCGGTTTGGTGTCCCACGTTACAACAGACCTGCCACCCCCGTTGTCGTCAACAGAACTATATTAGCTTTCTTTGTTTCGTAATATTCCGCTTACATACCGATCCTGCGCTACCCTAGTCTCGATCCAGACGTTTCGGGACCACCCCGGCCTCTTCCGGTCCCTAGAACGCGAGTTGTTTTCAACTCCGCTTCCCAGAACGGATGGTTCGAGACTAGCGCTACCCTTCTCCCCTGCGGTCCCTTAGTCTGTTCTGCTGTCGCCGACTCGCTGTGTTGTCTTCTCCGAGAGGTGCCATTTGTTTCGGAGTTCCCGTGCCCCCTTCCTTATTATACTGACAGTGATACTCGTTATCCTGCTCGTTACCGCTTTCACGACGGTTTCTCGTATTGTTTCCCGTGCCGCGACACTGCCCCCCAGTATTAGTATTGTCGGCTCCCATCATATTAACGGATTCATTAACTGTACTTTATTTTATAGTGTGATATGATTATGTTCATAAAAAGAAACATATCTCGTCGGAGGAGAGCATGCAGTATATGGGGTGTGATGTGCCTTGATTGAAATCCGATATTTGCCTGATCAAGGGCCAAAAAAAAAGATCACGCCCGTTCTCATCCTACCACACCACCGTGACACGCAGTTTTCAATGGGCATTATTCCAAGTCCGATTACACCTTTCGGCGCAAGGAACTGTGGACACCAATTGTTCTGGAGGGGACAGTCTTGAGCTTGAAGTCTGAACCACCGCACTCGTTGGGCCCTTTGGATCGCTGGAGAGGACCATCTCGCGTTCCCGGTTTAGGGCCATTACATACACCGCAGCCGCTTCGCCATTACCTTTACTATCAATTTATGAAGGTCCAAGCGCCCATCTCACTTGACAACAACCTGTGTGAGTATGCCACTCGTCTCCAACGATCATCCACAATGTCAGAAAATATTGTGGACAAGTGGCATTCGCTCAGCGCTGTATAAAAGGCGGATCACATACGTCCTTTTGCTTTACTCTGCACCATTATCATTTTCACTCATCTTTGATTTTACTACTATGACATCCACAAACAACCCCACGCAAGCACCTGGCGCACCCGCCGGGCCACCATCGCTCGAGGAGCACAGACGAACGTGGGATTGGGTTTTTGAGCAGAGGACAATTGCGTCCTCTGTTTCACAGGACGTAGCTGCTGCGGCTCCTACATTGCATGTCATGGTACCTGCGAACGTTCCGAATGTTCCCTTCAATTTTCACCACCAGGTATGATCACGCTGGGTATTTTTCTACTCGAAATGCAAGCCGACAACCTTGATGCAGGTTCCTTGCCTCTGCCACGCCAACTCTGGCATTGCGCAATATCCGCAGGATACCAACAATGTCCAGCAATCTTTCGCCGGCATGTGTCAGACTTGCTATCCCGCGAATATTGTACTTGCCCCGTGGCCCGTGCCCGACACTAACGTCTTGCTTGCGCGTGAGGATGTCGATTGGAACCCTAGGGTCCCTCAGTTTAACCCCACTCCAACGGAACCAAACTGGGTGCCCTTGCGAGCGACTCTCCCTGCGCCATTCCTCTATGCCATAACAATGGATATGGTGACGAAGAACAACATCATCCCAGTTATGATCCACCAAAGGCTCATCGACTCTCGTGACATACGAGCATATCATCCGCGACCTTATTTCACGATGCCTGATACTTGTCAATATGCTCAATTCTACGGCTCCGCGAGGGCCTCTACGGTCGCAGCTCGTCAATACTATTCAAAGGTTCCTCGGAACCCGTGTTTCCCCGATGATCTGAAACGCCCCAGGATCTATCCTATCGAGCTTCTGAAACGGCTTCCAAGGCGCCTCGAGACATACCGTGCTGCATTCCCACGGCCACTCCCGATGGTCATAATTCGTCGGAAGGACATCGTTGCAACCATACCAGACGTCGTACGTTGGATGCATGGTGCAATATATTATACCGTGCCCGACTTCGGAGATCGATTAAACTCAGACGAACCTAAAAGCAATATCTTCTCAATGCTTCTCATGCGTGGTATTTCGTCTTGGAACAGGCCATACAGTCCTTTTGGACCTGAAATTGCAACGACCCCAGTCCTGATGGGCAACATGTTCTACGAAGCCGAAGAACTCAACTTCTTCAACTACGGTGTCAATGTCTTCCTCGAACTTCCGAAGTTGCGCGGGTACAAGAAGCCTATGGGAATGTACACAGGTACGTTTATACTGAGGGTTATGGATCATTTGCCTCTGGTACAGGAACGTTGGGACGAGCTTTCTGAGGACCGGAAGTTGGATATATACAACCGCGCGCCTGACTTTTTCGAGGGCCCTCCTCCCCACTTGAAGAGTCCGGAAATTCCGGCTGTGGGTCTATACTTCCAGAACTGGGATATGAATATGCTAGGCGTATTGGACGATCTCAAGTTTGAGAAGGTCGACGACCCTGCAGGATCTGTTTCCTCGGATGGGAATTAGGATTGATGCGATTGGCATACCCCCGCTGGTAGGTGGTTTGCCGTGTATTCTGGCTGAGTGCTCTTTCCTGCCTTTGGATTGCGCACCATGCCCACGAGATGTTACGATCGATACGAACCCGCCTACCGATTATTGTATATTTTTCAACCCAGTCCGTTCGCAAGCTCACCCTTTTCAATCTCCGCCTCTCAAAAAAGGCAGCAGCTGGCGAACGTCGACTGGTTGCGAGTCTATTCTATGTCCTGTTGACCGGGTTTTTGTATGTTTCAACATCAATGTATGAATTAGCCTGAATAACTAGCGTGTATGTCTGATATATCTCCTTCATTTGCGATGTACTCGTGGAGTAAGGCTGGAGACAACGTCTCAGGACCAATCATTTGTATCCGATATCACGATGCTCTCGAGTCTCGAACCTAGCACCTTTCACCTGGTTTGGTATCAAGGTTTGCACTCTGAACCTCCCTCAAACCGTAGCCCCGTTCCAGCTTTGCATAGCCATGGGAAACCTGACCTAACAGTTCGAGACCCGAAATTGCAGCAAGTCTTCTCCTCAGGATCCCTCGAGAGTCAAGAAGCGCTGCTGAAACCAAGAACTCCGTAGATCAAGTTGTAGCAGCGGCGGACGCAATAGCCCTCCTGCACGTCGTCTTGCCATCCGGTGAAAGTCCCATCGATTGGAAGACCTGATCGGTGAGTACCTGTGGTCCTTCTGGGTATTGTATACCATGATTCTTTGCGAATAGGGGGCAATTGCAGCCTCAAAGATCATAGTGGGGCCGAAGTGAGGTTCAACGTACGCACTGGATACGGCGAGCGGTTCTACTTCAGCTGGCCCTGCACTACTTATCATTAGTCCATGCGGTTCCCGAATAACGCCAGGGCCTGGATTTGGGCAATTGAGTTGGAGGCTGTGCAGGCTGTCTGTACTATAACATGACACAAGGATGACGTACGCAAACAATCCAAACTTCGAAGTTAACAGTCCTTGAACAGTTCACTCAACTCGAAACCCGAAACCCAGGCGACAAACATTCTCTCGTGAGATCTTTAATAACATGGTGATGGAGGAAGATCTTGAACTGGCGTGCTACGACTGTGCTACAGAGCGTTCTGGACCACGGCATTTCCATTATGTTTCAATATGCTGACGAATCTGACGGTCAGTGATTTCTGTCCGCGTTTTCCTTTCTCCTATAACTGAAAAGGGGGCTTCTCAACTCGTTCAACATCTCGCCCGCCCGTCATTTATCGCTTTGCGCAGACATGCTATCGTTTATTGAAGGAGAGGTCGTCTCCACCATCTTCGATTTGAATTCGCCGCCACTACCTCCGATTTGAATTCGTCCACCAAGGTCCGATCCCGAAAATAGTGGGATATAAGACCCACTACATAGCGGGAATCATATTATATTGAATGTCTGAGCCCCCCTGGGACTCCAACGGCCTTTTCGCAAGCGGCAGTGAAATTGTCTCGAAGCAAGATCCTGAATCCTGATCGGTTAAGCAATGAACTACGTGCAACATTGCATCAACCACAGCACTAGTGCGAAAGCAGGAGCACGACTTACTGACGTGACGTGCGAGTCGGGCTGTCAACTAAGCCGTCACATTTGGAAATTTGCAGTACAAGTTCTATAATAACGCGCAAAGGTCAGTCATGGAGTCGAATACTGGATACAGAGCACTTACATCACAATAAAGGTCAGAGCAGCAATCACCATTATTATCGCAATTCTCATCATACATATGACATGCACTGACAAACATAGATGCTGTCAAAGCAGCAATAATGACAAGGAAGGAGAACCGCATAATCTGTGTGATGATGTAGGATAAGCTGATGGGACAACTCTGGGTTCAATGTAAGAAAACCACGTTGCTAATAAGTGATTGTTGTGGGCGGACCTCGGCTATTCTAACTTCTCGGCTGTTCTGCCAGTCAGTCTGGCGGGGTTGGCTCGCGGTAGAAGTCCAGCGTGGATTGTGAGAGTGTAGGCAGAACATGTAGCCTGGTGACTAGTAGCGGATAAAACATTAAAGTGTAAACTTGGAAGCAGCCTCTCGAGATTAGAGCGAACTGGTGCCGCCGATAGCGGAAGAACTTTGCAATCGGAGTCAAATTGTAGGTTCATCTAACCTCTCAGTTGTGCCATTTCAACAAGGTCTTCTCGGCGTGCGCCACATTTTGGACATTGAGTAGTTCTGAGTGCCGTTGGAGATGATCGGACTCACATTCGACATATTAAATGCGCATTTTGATTCATTCTCTCGCCTTCCTTCTGCTATCCTTTAGTTCCCTGTACTAGCCCGCTTTACGCGGCCGAGTACGCGTTTTGCTTCACCTCGCTTGATCTACATCACACCGCACACGCACAGAAGTCAACATATCTTAGACAGATGGTCTATCTAAAACGCCCAACGGAAACGGTGGACTGCCGGGGGGCTTGCGCTGTCGTCAGGGTATTCGGACATCTAGGGCTATGGCAGAGACGGGGGTCCCTTAGACTAGATTGTAATGTCCTACATAGATTACACTCTCAACAGGACAGAAATGGATATATATAAAACCCGACACCCAGGCGACCAACGTCCTCTCGTGAGATCTTTAATAACATGGTGGTGGGCGAAGATCTTGAACTGCCGTGCTACGACTGTGCTATAGAGCGTTTCGGACCACGGTATTTCCATTATGTTTCAATACTACTAGAGTATGCAGACAAATCTGACGGTCAGTAATTTCTGTCCGTGCTTTCCTGTCTCCTATAACTTAGAAAGGGGCTTCTCAGCTCGTTCAACAGCTTGCTTGCCCTGACGTTTATCTCTTTGCGCAGATATGCTATCGTTTATCGAAGAAGAGGTCGTTTCTACCATCTTCGATCTGAGTTCGAGTCGCTGCCACTAACCCCCATTTGAATACGTCCATCAAGGTTCGATCCCGCAAAAAGTGGAAAATAGTACGATATAAGACCGACTACATAGCGAGAATCATATCGTATTGAATGTCTGAGCCTCCTGTCCAATGGCCTTTTCGCAAGCGGCAGTTGAAATTGTCTCGAAGCAAGATCCTGATCGATTAAGCAACGAACTACGCGCAACATGCTGTGCAGCGCGATTGCTATAATAACGCGCAAAGGTCAGTCATGGAGTTAAATACTGGATACAGAGTACTTACCTCACAATAAACGTTAGGGCAGCAATCACCATCATCGGAGCAGATAACCCCATTACCACCACATGCACTGACAGACATAGATGCTGTCAAAGCAGCAATAATGATAAGGGGGGAGAAACGCATAGTCTGTGTGTGGTGATGTAGGATAAGCTAATGGGACAACTCTGGGTTCAATGTAGGAAAACACGTTGCTAATAAGTGATTGTTGTGGGCGGACCTCGGCTGTTCTGTCAATCAGTCTGGCATGGTTGGCTCGCGGTAGAACTCCAGCGTGGATGGTGAGAGTGTAGGTAGATCGTGTAGCCTGGCGACTTCCCAGTAGCGGATAAAACATTAAAGTACAAACTTAGGACCCA